>JARJDQ010000540.1:0-13850 GCA_030264215.1 Geostiba sp. GC000077 | reverse complement strand
TATACAAATACAATCAGATGCATACAGCTCAGAGGCAAGAAGAAGAAAATATTATTTCGTAAACATAATTGTCAATTTGAGTTATATCACTACATTAATTTACAACATTGTGAAATAACATTTTCAGCGTGGAAACTAGCCCTCTCCAGTGATGCTATTATATTTTCGAAATGTTAAATAATTCAAGTAATCAACCAATGAATCACCAAAAAGTAATTGAAATGAAAATTATGGTGGAGGCGCCGGGATACGACGGACTTTCTCCATTTCAAACTCAACGCAAGAGAAAGCATTTGCACTCTTATATTTTCCAATATTTATAGTATATCAAAAGATACCATCAACGAACTAAAAAATTATAATCCCACCTTTGTTTGATATAGTTCCACACACCTATACTATAAATCCTGTACAATTTTTAAGGGAGTGAGATAATGACACTTTTATATCTGCTTGCAGGAGGCGCGATCGAGCGGATATGCGAGGAAGTGGACGTGGAGGTCGGTTCGGATCGGTCCACGCTAGTCCGAGAGGCACGATGCCTTCTTGGAGCAATAACTCGAGTTTTATTGCTTGCCGACATCGTCGTCGTCAAGCAATTACTATTGGCCAAAGATAAGGTAACAAGAAATTGTTTTCATCAACATCTACATCGTGTAAACACCGCCAAGTCTTAATAAAGCTATTGCAAGCTAAAACCCCTAGAACCCATATCATCAAATTCTTATTTGTATTTTCAATAAAGCATCCATTTTTACGTTCATATCAAATATTTTTTGCTCACGCCACACATTTTTATGCGTGTCACATTTACAACTTTCCCGTTATTGCGCTGTATACAATCCACTAAATTAACTTCCCGCATCGTTTCGCATCATGCGCCATCATTTATCGTCGATATTCCGAATCCGGAGTCGGCATGCCATAGCGCCGGGGAAAAAAGTGCTTTGTTTTTATGAATTCAGCAGAGATATCCCCATCGGGGGCGTGATAAATTTTCATATTAATATCGCTCGCCTGTTACAAATTGCGGCGTTTTACGATCGCATCCTGTCATTGCGAAAGGGGAGAAGTCGATAAACGCGCCACGATGCCCACTTTCGGCGTTCGGCGCTGAATCTGGGCCGTTTTTCGTATGAGCAATGTCCCGCGGTCGACAAAAAGAGACTTGATGTTCCTTACAGGTCAAAAGTTTTCTTCAATGCCCAAACGCCGCCATCATACATGGGCTACATGCCTACATTCGTCGCCCGGCACTTCGTGGGGCGGCTCGAACATAAATTACTATTGAATGTACCGAATAGATCCATTAGATTGGAGGTTTGAACAAAGTAGTGCGACTCTGGGCCGACGTAGCAAATCTCGTAGTCTCGTAGAACAAAAAGCGTCGTCACGCGTCGTTTGGTTTCAATCATGTTTTGTTCAAAATCACTTCACACTTTGCCACCCGCTGGGCTTCTGCGATTTTTTTCTATGTGTGATATAATGCGTGCGAAAACCTCGTAAATTCCTTGCGACAATGGAATGCTCAGTAGCGTGGTGGATTCTATTTTATTGCAGCGCATCTCATCTACACGCCGCGTCGTGAATTGAATGTGGACCTTTTATATCCGTGGTAACATTGTAATATACCGAATTCTAGGATGTGCATGAAAGCCGGGGATATTTCGGTGAAAATCCTTCCATATCAACTTCGCAGTACTAGTGATGACTGTGTATTTGTTCGCAGGTGCAACGTAGTTTAGATAGATTAGAATCGGTGAACAACTTTACGGAGTTCGTCAAGGCGTTCAGCCATTTCGGCACGGAGATGGTCGAGCTGGCACACCTCACGGGTGATCGGCAGAACGATCTCAAGGACGAGCGAAGGCGTGCGCAAATGGCTGCCGCCAGGCAGGTCCTGGAGAGGTCCACGATGATGTTGCTAACGTCAAGTAAAGTATGTTATCAACATTTTATTGTTCTCTGCTTGATATGAATGGAAAAAAATCATCGGATTTTGTACTGCGCCATTTTTGTTCGCACAATGGCCGCCATTTTATTGTTTTAAATCGTAATTAGCTGTCCTCGCTCCTCCGCTGTTTTTTTGTGTAACTTCGTGCTCAACACGCCATTCAACGTGCCGTCACGAGATGAATATGCATGCTATATCATGTCGAATCGGAATTGTGGCACAATTTGAATTTAGGGCCGCCTGACACGTAATTTCCATCCGCGATAATTCACGTTTAGAGATGGCAGCCACACGGTGCGGCTGTCGATATGTATTCGTTGTTAATAAATCACACTGAGAGGGGAAACGGCAAAAAGTGCGGGCGGTTGTAAAATTATGAGAATTCGCAAATCTGTGGATCGATGGTGGAGATCACAAAGAGCATGCGAAGCAATTATAAGGAACGCGCGACTTTGATGACCTTGTTCAAGTGGGTGGTTAACTCCGAAATCGTGACTTCCTTTGTGCAGGCGACGCTGCGGCATCCGGACAGTGCGACGGCGCGCGAAAACCGCGACACCGTCTTCTGTCAGATGCGCCGCGCCATGGACCTCATCCACTACGTCGTGAAGGATGGCGTACTCAATTCCGCCATGGATGCATCGCCGCCGTGCCACAAGGAGGAGCTGGACGTCGACCGGGGGACCTTCAACTCCAGCATGCGCAATCTGCAACATTTATTAGAGCTCAGCAGAGTTACGCTCGGTACGTGCCTGCGCCATTTTATTTTTTTGTCCATCCGTGCCATGAATGCCATCAGCACCTGTTGTCATCGCACACAATGACATTGAGACAATGCGCATTTGGGCGTATTCGTCGAAAAGTTATTTCTGTTTCCGAAATCTCTGCGTCTGCCGCCTACAAATTTCATCTTGTCCGCGACACAATGGATTTGCGTGGCGAGAAGCGAGATCCTAATCTATTGCCGCTCGCCCGACTCGTAATTAATTTCGGCGCTCATTGTTTAGACGGTTCGTGTCACGATACACTGTCGGGCGCCTTGGACGCGGTGCTCGAACGAACTCAGGACTTCACAGACAGTGCCTACACCAGCCATGAGCATCGCCAGGCTATCTTAGATACCAGCGACCGACTTCGTAACGAATTGGACCACTTAGTAGGATTATACGGCAACGTGGTGAGTGAATTCAATCTCAAACGCAGCACATAAAAACCGTTACGATCAGACTTGGTAATTTTTGGTGGAGCAGTCACCTCAAGGGTAAATCGATATTAAATATACCCGAGACCGATTTTTCTCTTTTCTCTTGCGCGCCGGTAATCCTGAGCAATGGTATATGATATTGTATTTGCATGCGCCAGACTATGGATACTTATTTTGCATTTAATTAAAAATACTTGGCTCGTCGTGTCGGAGTGTCTAAAATTTAATTTCATCGCCCAGCGCTTAATTAAAACGCTTTGTCATCGTGGTTGTGGGAGCGCAACCTCAAGTTGTAAGACATGGTCAAGTCCTGCCGAGGACCCCCCAAGGGAATCGATACTCCTCCTTGCGGGACGAGTGCTTCGAACATGTTTGAACAGATGTTTTGGACTGAGTGTAAAATGGTCGCTTTTGGACGCAATTTTAGATTGGTTTTGAAGGAGCGTCGGACTGTCCGGAACTCGACTCGTGCGTGTCGGCGACGCTGAACGCCGCCAAGGACCTCTCGAGGCATTTGGCCTCCGCCGCCCTCCAGCAGGCGCAGGAGCTGAACGTCGCCACGAAGCACAGCCAAGAGCTGGTCACCTCAATTCGTCAGCAGGCGCTCCTCGAGGAGCCGGATCGCTTTCATCATACGTCCGACTCGTTTCACGATTCCATCGATCACATTTTAGAGGTGAGTGTGACCCCAAGTTATAAAACCTGGTTTTTTGCTCGTTGAACATTGGTAGCCTGAGGAACGTATGTGTTGGTCGGTTTAGGTGTGTAAGCTGTTGCGTCATGTGGCCGAATCGGAGAATCTCCAAGTGTCCGCACGCTTCATCGAAATCAATTTGCGCGTTTACGGCCCACAGGTAAACCGCCTCCCCGCCTTCGCGCGGTTAAATCAACCACGTTACTTTTCTAAATTGCATCCGTTCGCAGGTCATTACGGCGGCGAAAACGCTCGCCGCATATCCGGGCAGCAAGATCGCGCAGGAAAACCTGGAGGTGTTCACCGACATGTATCAGTGGCTGGTTTCGGACGTCACAGCGATCGTGAAGGACGTTCTGGACGCAAGTCACGTAAAGCCGGAGAAGCAGGTCTACATGTCGCTTCCGCGGCCAGGGGTACGATACACAACCACACGTCTGCACATCCCTACCCAATATCTTTCGATATCTTTCAATTCCGATGGGATAGTTTATCAGGTTGTGTATTTTTGTAGAAGCACGGCACGACTTCGAAACCGCTCAAGGCGGTGCGGCTGGATTCGGAGGAGCAGGCCAAGATCGCCAAGTCAGGACTGGAGATGAAGTTAGCGACGAACGAAATGGACGCCGAAACCGACAAATGGCAGGAAAACAGCACCGCAACTGGCACCGCGCCGGACGAGAACAACGATATCGTAAAACGAGCAAAGAACATGTCCTCGATGGCGTTCTCAATGTATCAGTTCACGAAAGGCGAGGGCGATCTGAAAACTACTCAGGACCTTTTCACGCAGGCGGAGTACTTCGCCGAAGAGGCGAACCGACTGTATAAAGTAATTAGGCAATTTAGCTATCAGGTATGTACGAAATTAGCGCGATTGTAATTCCCCCGGGCAATTGAAGAACTCCTTTCATTTTCAGGTACCAGGTGGCGATAAAAAGAAGGAGCTATTAGAGCATCTGGATAAAGTACCCACCTATGTGCAGCGATTGCAGTTCAGCGTAAAGGATCACACGGTGGGCAAAGCCGCCACGTTCACGAAGGTGGACAACGTGATTACGGAGACGAAAAATCTTATGAATGTCATTTCCAAAGTGGTTACGACATGCTTCGAATGTGCCACGAAGGTAATTTTCTCTGTTGCTTGTTTCGCTCGATTTTTCTTCCACAGCATTTACATGCTGAAGTTTGCGAACGTATGTCATATGCAGCAACATATAAACGGCTTACAAATGTCTTCCCAACGTTAGTTCGGACTGATGATGCCGCAGAGGGTGCGGTTTCCATGCACGACATTGGATGGTATCCATCTGCCGCTCCAGTTGAGCCCACAAGCATTGCAGCGCATCGCCTCGTACAAAGACTACGTCACGCTGCCGAGGAAAGCGCCGTGATACTATGTAAATGATGACACCCCAGCTGAGAGGCTGAAACTAACCGTATTTCATATGGGGCGACGCGCCACTATTTGCTAACAGCATCTACCACGCAATCTAATGCTTTTCTGCGCGTCACATAACTTAATCATGCGAAGAAATTTATCGCTGCTCATATATCGTGCGAATGTGCTTGTCGACACGTGTTGTTAATTTGCTTTTGGGCGGTTGCGTGTTACAGTACAAGCTGGATTTCAACAGCGGCGATGCGAGCGGTCGCGGCGCCGGCGGCGATGGCGGCGCGTCGAGCGGCAGCGGCGGCAGCGGGGACGCCAAGGGCGTTGGCGGCACAGGCTCGGATCAGAGCTTATGACAAATGGGGATGTCCCGGCGCAACAAGGGAGACTCGAGACGCACTCGGGTCTCCTTCTTGTTGTTCTAGGGACATCAGACCCGCTGAAAACAAGACACCATCCACATCACACGAAGAAGATGAAGAAGAAGACGACTTATATAAACAACAAGAACAACCACAACAAAAACAACACAACGCTATCCAGTTGCTTCCTAAACGCCTCGCGCGCGCGGCAATATCAGCAAGCGAAAATATATATTGTTGGATTTTGGTTTTCGTCGCGTGCGCGGTTTGACATTTTATTTGCATTCTCGTTACACTCGCTACACTCGAGCATCGAGCAATATCTGCATTTGGCATTACGAGCTACCAAACCAGCTGCAAGCCGAAGGAGAGATGTGACTGACGATGATTATCAATTCCTATAGAACGCATCTTTTACTTAGCCGACGTTCTGGTATATCGCTTAGATATCCAATGCTTACCAGCTCGCGTTTCCACTTTTCTGTCTGTCTCGGCAATAGGACCATCGTAATTAACTAATCGTAAACGGAATAATAATAAATCTAAGTACAAAAACGTTAACAAACCTACTTAATTGCTTTCGCGTAACATGATGGGGTACATAGCAGTAAGTTGCTACACGTTTGCGCATTTTTTTTATATTTCTTAGCGTGATGAAATATCTCATTCAGGTTAGTCGCATTGAAGACTTCAACTATTGATTCGTTCAGCCGCCAAAGTTCTATTAGATGCCAAAATTTCAAAAGAGCACTCATTAAAACCATCACATTGTTCCAATTTGAATATAAATATTTATTTAATTATACTTTATTACTCGAAGTTTTCTCTGTGACTAAAGTCATGACTGTTAATCAGCATGAAATGAAATGAGTCATGACCATTCTTCAAAATTTCCTATTAATATTAATAAGACTTAAACTATGATCGGCTAACGATTTCCGACATCAAATAACAATGTGAGAAATGTATTTCCCAACGGATAAGATGAAGCGTAAATGATTGACTGGACGTTCTCAAACGAAGGAAGCACGCTATCGATCAGTATTATCGTAGATTTCAGATTTTTATTGCGTAGCGTTTTCTGGGACCCAATTTATACACCAAACACACGGCAACAGCTGAATTAATGTAATGATGCAAAACCAGCAGGAGCCAAATTGATCATATCAATTCAAATCTGAGCTCGATGTGTGCTTCTCTCGTTTGCGTGCGATCCACATTGATGGCACAATACTGTTGCATACATGGTATTTTAAAAACAATCATAAAATGACTGTAACATAGTTTAACGTACATTTAAGTCTCTATAGTAACCCAATCATAAGCTAGTTAAGTACGTTAAGAGTATATTGTTTATTAACAAGAAGAAAAATCTATAAAATATAAGATATTCCTATATAAAAGAAAGTAAAAAGAAAACACTTGAAACAAATCAACAAATATGATGAGTACCGTTATTGTAATATTAGATAATTGAGATAGGTATTAGAGACGAATAACATGAAAACTTTTATATTTTTTGTACAAATAGTATAATTGCTCTCTAATTCGTTTTGGTAGTTTCTGATCTCGCATTATGAATGAAAGATATCCTGTTTTAATTCGACTGCAGGGAAATATTAGAAGAAAATTTTTTTTTTAGATTAGATCGGAAGTTATATTTTATTAGAAGTAATGTTTTCATTTGTTTAGAAATTCTTCAAATTGACCAAACTTCTCTGATTACATGTATTACTCTTATTAGTCTAGTAGTAGGACTCTGATGAATATAATTTCAATTTTTGGTTTCATTATAATATGTAGATCATAAAACAAACTAGCGTATGCAATCATTATTAATAATTGTTGCCTGAACTACCCAAGGCCTAATTGTCGTCTTGCAATTAGTCGCAACATTTACTTTAGTATCAATTCTGAGGAAAGACGAGATCGTTATCCACTACACCAATGATTTTTATGTGCACACAATCAGCGACGACCTGCGTCTAAATTCAACAAACTGCCCATGTAAAGTGGATGCCAACCCCCTCCAGATGGTGAAGCGTACGCGTACCTACATAAATCATTCATTACGACTATTAGTATAAAGCGTAAGATTGTTATCGATTAGGCTGAAGATGTATAATGATTGTTGTGCCTGCTCATCCTGGCCAATTTTGACTCTCCAGTGTTGAAAGTAAAAATTAGCGATTTAATGAAATTTCTATTGTAGAAATATTTAGCAACAGTCACTACAGATTATCCCTTGTATTCAATGTTAATGTATTTGTTCGACCCAAACCACACGTGCGTATGATTGATGTACAACTTCGTAAAAAGGGAACGAGGAACGGATAGCATGCTTTCCTATTTTTGATTCGATTCGATACTCGTAACTAAGTGTTTGTACGTGCGATGGGATAATTATTAACTTGATTGTTCGTAGATGTTTCCAGTTCTCAATACTTTCCTATCCTATAACTTGATCATTTGAATCTCCAAGGTTTGTGAAGTCGTCTTACAAATGATAATAATCGTTCTCGCAAACAACAACAAACAACAACAAAAATTACAACATAATGTGTAACATATTTTGATGAACCAGTAGTGCAAAGATTTAGATTTTTTACCTCACTTATACTAACGTATTTAATAGTTCACTAGATAACAAAGATACCAACTATTGTTGCAAGAATGTTTAAGTTTGACGTTTAACATTTTACGATATGCCGAAGGAAATGTTCTTTGCATGCGATTGTGATTTCTCATAAACCAATACGTGGGCATGTGATGATTTGTTATAGTTATAAAGAAAACATTAATTTTAATGAAAAATATAACTCAAGATATGTTTATATTCGATTTCAGATGTGTTTTATTGGTTTTTATTTCAGATATTATCAATGACCTTTCAAAGTTATCTCTACATCGAGTCTTCGCTGGTAGGTAGTAAAGAAATAGCGATGTTTGTTGTTATGCGCATGACTGCATTATTTTATCTGAAGATCGAAGCGATGTTTTATCCGCCATGCTGTTAGTTCTGTGCAAAATTTCATTTTGTGAACATCGCCTTCGAGTGTAAAATGGAACCGAGTTGCAACATGCCTTTTTCGGATGAGTCAAAACCTGCAGGATCGGGTGATCACCGACGTATCCTAGAAGCACGTCCGGCTCTCAGGCAAGTTCAAAATGTCCCAATTAAGAGACAAATTACCACGACAACTACGAAAAAATTAAACATCGAACCCGCCACTGCAAACATGCACACGCAAACAGAAAACGCACAAGCGGCAGCACATTCTACAAGGACACGTGGGAATTCGACATTGGCAACGAATATTGTCCCAATTCCAGTCGTACCGGAAATCAAGATTTCCCTGACGACTCTTGATGCTAATAAAACTGAAAACATCAAAGTCAAATCCACTGCTTCCAGAACTTCTTCAAGAGCAGCATTAACATCATCTGGAACTTTATTAACGGATATTTCTACAGATATAAATTCTGAAGCTGCAACTGCAGGAACGTGTGCCGAAGCAAATACAGAACTTGGTATTCTTGATGATAAGTCAGTTTTGGACTCCACCATCAAACCTGAAAATGAGTCAAAACATGGACGCACCTCAGCAGCACGTCCGGCTCTCAAGCAAGTTCAAAAAAATGTCCCAATTAAGAGAACAATGACCAAGATAGCCTCCGTAACTACGAAAAAAAGTCGCTTCGAGTCTGCGACTACAAACGTGGAAACGCAAACATCTTTAATCTCTCAAGCTGCAGGATATGCTACTAAGAAACGTGGGGATGCGACATTGGCATCGCATAGTTCTTCAATTCCAGTAAAAGCTGAAGTCAAGATTCCCGAGGCGACTCTTGACGCTCAAAAAACAGCGGAAATCAATGTTAAATCGACCTCTTCCAGCCAAGCACAAAAAACTATTGCAACTATTTCAACTTCTACTGAAGGAAAGTCTCGGATCATCCAGATTCATAAAGCAAATATAAAACCTGAGGACATTCTGGATAACAACACAAATTTGAGCTCCGCCATCAAACTATTAGATGAATATAGAAAGAGACGGAATGCAAATATTACATTGTCACCCATTCCACCCAACGCTTCTGTCGGAAAAAATATTCTTCTCGCTCGCTATGTTGAACAACCTGCACGCAAAAAGACGTTGTCGAGAAGTAAAGGTCGTCGAGGTAATTCGGCAATTATGTGTATTCATCTTAACTTTTTATTACATCTTTTTTTTTTATAGATGAATATTCGCCGTACTCAGGTGATATTTTCAACGTTGAATATTTAACAGAGAATCTCGATGATGCTGTAATGATTGATCAACGTTACATTGGAAATCGCAACTTTTTGAATGCTTTCAATTCTCATCTAACTGGAACGCACAGAACTAAAATTTTAAAATGGATTTTAAGCATTGCGGTAGTCTTTTTTCTGTGAAATTATTGTGAATTATTATATACACGTGTTTAAATTGCAGGATGATATCAAATTGAGCAAGCGGGTGTATTTTAAGTTTGTCCGCCTTTTAGACAACATTTTCGAAAATTTGCACGTGCCTAGAAACGTGGCGCAACTGGTTGCAATTGTGACTTGTTGGATTTTACTGAAAATGCACGAAGTGACGTATCCGGGAGTAAGTTCCTTTGTACTGCGTGCGAATTTTCTCAACATATAACATACACATGTTGTAATTGTTTCAGGCCAAAAAACTTGCATCGTTATGTGCCAATACCTACACCATTAAAGAAATTCTTCACATGGAAATGAAACTTCTTGTCTACACTCAATTCAATTTGCTCATCAGTTCGCCATCAGATTTTTATTTTTATCTACAGCTTGTTGATAGCAATGTAAGTAAATCTGCAAGGTCTTAATTTGATCATCTATTTCTAATCAAATGATAAATTGTTACAGGAACAATTATGGCATTGCATTAACTACATCTTGGAACAATTCACGCTTGATATGCGCTATTCCCAATACTCATCAGCAGATCTTTCCTCCGCCGCTACTTATCTCGCTGCACATTGTTTGCAAATTGATTTTGGGACTATGCGCATATTTAAACCGTTAGATAGCGTTCGTGAAATCGTATTCCTGATGGATGTTCAAATGAATCAAATTCACACCATCCAAAAAAAGGAACACGATCGTACTGGTAACAAGTGGTACAAAATATTATTAGAACATTATAAAAACAAAGAAGATTCAAAAGAAGCATTTTACTTTTCTTAATTTTATTATTTAACTGTAAGTTAAACTGTCTTGAAAATCTAGGCATGTAAGCGCATGAACAAAAAAAAGATATATTATAGTTTTTAATTAGGTATAACAAAGAAATGCTAAGCTAAAAATCATTTATTGGTACTACGATGATTATACAATGTAATATGTAAAAAAAAATAATTCGCAATTTTTTTCACCAAATTCGATAAGTAAATGCAGACAGGCAATAACCAAAAAAAACAAAGTAAACCTCAGTTAATCAAATGAATAATAATCCTATCCTATAATTAATCAAAGTATGAAAAAGTATCAGCATAATTTTAAAAATATTCAAAAACCACAATTTGAATTGCATGCACTACATAAGATTCTTAAACATATCGCCTAGGATTAGGCTATCCAAAGCCTTTTGAACCGATGGATCGGCCAGCAGTGGGGCTGGTTCCTCTTTGACGGTCACAATCTCCGGTTCGGGCTGTTCATCAGTTTTCTTGTTCAAGATATTCATGATGCGATTTTGCAGGTCGGCCTGTTTATTTTTCGCTTCCGGTTCGATGCCGGATTCCAAGCCTTCGGCAATCTCGTATTTGTATTGCATATCACGCCTTTCTTGTAGATACGTAATCAGCTTGTCATAGTAATGGCTTGCTACTTGGCGATTTTCAGCCAACAAATTTACTATCAACTGTAAAAATTAAATGAGTTGGTAATATCCCACACAGGCTAAGTTTTTAAGTATTCACCTGAATATGTTCTGGATGCTTAGTTGACAAGGACATTTTGTCTTTATCCATGGTAGCTTTCTCACCTCGCATATACGCATCAAAGTTTCGGGTGATTAAAAGTAGTGAATCGTCGATGGGCATATTTCTATGTTCTAAAAACGCTTCTTATATTTATGTGTTCCATTGCTATTTCGGATGTACAAACCTTCCGGAATCCCATGAAGAATATTCAGCGTGAGCGATCGATGGTCTTCATTTTGGGGCATTATTAAAATGGCATACAGACACCCTCTGCTGGAAATATTCGCCAACACCCTACCAATTGGCACGTCATCGTTGGGGAACAGAAGATCAACGATCAGACCAAGATCCTTCAATCGATGCTCAATATATTCGGCGTATTCACTGAAAATAAAAGCAAGAATTGAATTTGTTAGTTAGATAATGATCACGGCGATCACGCTATTTGCATGTTTACGTTAATGCTTTGGAGACTACAATAATTTCACAATCATTCCTCTCTGGCTTGTCAACCGGCGGCAATCCATGATAACTGTCCGGGCCGCGACGCTCTGGCCCCATTCCAGAACTGCGTCCATGGCCCAAATCTGAACCCTGTCGCGGTCCTGGACCTGGACCTGGACCCATATGCCCGCCGGGACCATGTTGGAAATCTGGTCCCGGGCCCATATCCATTGTATTACCGTAAGGTTCATCATAATACATTGAGTCCATGTCTTCCATGTAATCACCACGGTCGTTGTGATTTCCGCGGTTCATGCGGTTTATACCGGCACCACCGCCTCCACTGCCTCCTCCACCACCACCACCACCTCGATTCTTATTGTTATTACGCTTGTTATTTCGTTTGAAATGATCTTCATTCTTGTTCATGCCCATATTGCCAGGCATATTTCCAGGCTTTGGCTGATTCTGTTTTACATTCTGATTTAAATTCTGATTTTTACTCTGATTCTGATCCATAGCCTGATTTGAACTTGGATGTGGTGATATTTGTTCTGGTTTAATTGAAGGTGCCTGTGGAGGCTTGGTTGGACTTGGTGTTTCATTCTGAAAAAGTTCCCCTTTGTTTTGGTTTGTATTCTGATTCATGTTTGTGTTCTTATTTTGCTGCTGCACTTGATTAGATTGAAATATGTTTGGAAAATTGTTGCTCTGCTGCTGCTGTTGGTTGCCCTGGTTTGGTCGGCTTGGACCTTGAAAGTTGTTCATTTGATTCATGTTTGGCCCTTGGTTGGGATTCATGTTCATATTTTGCTGATTTGGATTCATTTGATTCATCATTGGATTTTGCTGAAGGTGCTGGTTTTGGTGCTGGTTGAACTGATGCTGATTGCCCATTGGCATATTTTGCTGGTTTCTGTTCTGCATCTGATTATTGCCTCCTGGTTTGCTCTTACTTGCATTTTCCATGGCTTGCTTTACATTCATCTTCTTGCCGAAGAGCATCACACCATGCTCCTTGGCAATAGCTGTTTGAGCCTGCTCATCACTCTCATATTGCACAAACCCAAAACCGCGCTGGAGGACGAGGCCCAAAATGCGCCCATGCTGGGAGAACTTCTGGTCGAGATCTTCTGGTAAGAGATTATCATTAAGATTGCCCACATAGATACGAGATGATGCTGTTGCTGGATTTTTCATAAACTGTTTGTCAGTGCGATACATTGTGATGGGAGTTTAACTGGCTTAACTTCAATAGTCGATCAGCATTAATCTTAAATACAGAGTGACCGTTCTATACAAACATTACATTATGCATAAACAATCGACCATACGTCAAAACCGCAATACCTTTTGCTCAACGGTATATGGCTCCACGGCAGTGTCAGCCAAGTGCGGACATGCGGACGGTGCGGCCAAATGCGCATGCTGTCAAGACACGCCATGCGCAGTAAGGCACAACCTCGCACGAAGAATTCAAAATTCAATATTGCAAATGAATTCAATTCAGGAATCATTATTGAAAATCAATGGAAATTAAAGGAATAATCAATAAAATTTTAGGTAGGGTGAATAAAACAAAATGCTGCAGTGATATGCGTGATATCACAGACTAGATAGGCTGGTGATATGCAAGAAGACAGCGTTGCCCGGCGCTGGCATCGTTCTGGCATCGCCGCGCCGCGTGCACTCGTTCACTCGAGGTCACCTCGAGGTTCACTCCAACGAGTGGCCTCGCTTGGCCTCGCTGGACGCTGCGACGCCGATCGTTGAGCGTTGCGTGCAGTATAAAGCGAGATTTGTTGAAATATTAACAGAAAATCTGT
>JARJDQ010000535.1:0-14573 GCA_030264215.1 Geostiba sp. GC000077 | reverse complement strand
TGCAACGTTGAAAACTACCCGGAAATACGCAATGAAGACAACGCAACTATGATTATACGGCGCGTACGGCGCGCATAGGCGCACATTTCTTATCATAACTTCTTATGGATTTCGATATTGGTTTCGTTCTTTTTGGCATTATATGCACAATTAAAAACAGAATGACAACAGAATTGATACTGACAACAGAATTGCTAATATAAGTGGCAAACATGTTACCAAAACGAAAAAAAGACAACGCAACTATGATTATACACTGTGCTTTGACGCCCATTTGTTATCATAACTTTTTATGGAGTTCACTATCGTCTCGTTAATTTCGGCATTAGATGCGCAATTAAATAATGAATGGAACAATAATGATAGTGTTACCACATGTAAGGTTGTAAACTACTTTTTGCTGAGAAGAATTGAAAAAGTGGATTTTTGTGAAGACGAACAAAATATGCCCATTTTCAACTATCGCTTGAACCACAACAGTTCGCCGTAGAAAAAAACTAAATAATGCAATTTGTAGGAAATTTTATGTACTTCTATTTTGAATAGAGATGTTTTTTGTGCAAAGTTCATAATTTAATAGTTATAAGCAAAAAGCAGAGAAACCAAGACTTTTTTGCCTTTGTTTGCATTTTTCTCAATGTTGCGTTACGAAATTTTGTTAGCAAAACCTCGGATTCGGATTCAGCACCCCAAACAACCGAAAGAATTGAAAAAAATTAAACTACCCCAAAACTTTCCTGCGAAAAATCTAATTAAAATAATAATACAGTCATTATTAGTAAATTAGCAAAACTAATTTCCGAAAATTGTTTGTGCTGAGTAAAATAGAAAAATCTGTACCGCCCAAGTGTGCACACAAGGGTGTGCAGCCATATAAAATCTATAATCTACAATCTACATTAATGAATTCCACAACTTCCGCAAGGTTTATATGACTCAATGATTTTAAAGCAAGTTAAAAACTTGCTAAAAACAAAGGTTGTTTACGTTCAGAGTTCAGATATTTGCGATAGCGCACGATGTTATACGAGATTCAGCGGGCGATGCGTGCCGAAACTTGCCGGATCGGTGTGCTCTTCACGCCACGCGCTCAGCGCGCCGCACTTCAGCGTTCAGCATTTCAGTTCAGTTCGCTGCCGACCTTCGTGCGCGTCGGACGGTGTCGCTACGCAGAGCAGCCGCGTGCTCCTCGAACGCTGCGTGATATTCGTACGCAACCCAACAAGCTCCACCAATCAGTTGCCATAGTTACGTTAAAACGTAAAACAATTGAATGTTGCGCTAATAACAATGTTAACGTGCACGTAACCAACACTCGGTGCTACTGGTACTGGTGCAGTGAACGCGATTTTGTGTGAAACTGGATTTACATTTTGTTGGTGCTTTGGTTGATTGGTTTCTTGGAGAGTTGGAAAGTTGAAGAAAACAAAAGTTGATTTGTTCTGTCGTTCTGTGTTGGAATATATTCTTGGATTAAATTTGACGGCAGCAGCAGGGGGAACGAAAACCAGGTAAATTTACACATCATTTATTCAATTGTGCAAATCGAGGGTTTGAGCTGAAAACATTTGCAAAAAGTCCAATAAAAGTGTTTTTGGGTTATTAAAATGAATGAAATAAAAGGGGGAGAAATAAAAAGTCTCACAAACATTTGGAAAGTTTGCCCAAACTTTTCTCGTAAAAAACGCACTCGGAAAATAAAATAAAAAATATTCAAATATATGAACAAACCAAACTTTTTATTATTGTGATTTTTTTGTTTGGTCAGTGGGCAAAGGAGAAAATCGTGAATCTTCGTGGTAAGCACGTGTTTCAATTTTCTCCCTCGCCGCTTTGCACTACGCAAACAAATTTAATTAAACAAGGCCCGCCGTCGTCATTAAACGTCCTCATTAACTTCTTCTCTTCTTCTCTTTGTGTCTTTGCGGTTTGCTTAGCTCACCTCCTTCACTCCTTCACTCGTGTCCAAGTTTAACGAATCTCGGAGACAAATCCGAGATTCCAAGAGCCAAAACGCCAAATCATGACTCTGGTTGTCGTTATGTCAGGGCCCTTCGTCAGATAATGAAAAGCAAACAAGATTTTACACTTTTGCACCGAAGACCGGAGCACAAACCAGAGGAAAAGGAAGAAATCGCGTTTTTGAAAGGAAACTCAAACACGATAAAAAAAAACTTAAAAAAACGAGTTATGAAACTCAAAGAAAGAAAAATACGTTTTGACTGAGTAATTAACAAAAATCAACAAAACTTAATGGTATAAAAGACAAATATTTGATGTTATTGCCAAATTTTTCAATTCTTCTTTTTTCTGTTCTTGTGTTTTTTTCTTACCATTTTCTTCTTGATGAAGTTTACCTAACCCTAATCGTTCCCTAACCTAAAATATAGGCAACTGAAATTTCCCCAGATACCTTGATATCTTGATGTTTGCGATGCTGAATTATTTTCTTTCCTTCCATCTTCCATCATTGTGGTTCTGCTTGGCCGAAAAAAAAACAGCATTTTCTCGTCTGCCTTGTTTTTTCTTCTTCGGCGATGGTCAAACCTCAAATTGCTCGCCTCCTTCCATTATTAAATTATCCGCTTAACTAGCATCGCTTTTTTTTTCTTCTCCCGCCATTCATTGCGATGAATGGGACATTCGTATTCCCCTCCGTCCGAGACTCTGTGAGAGTCATAATGAAATAATTATATTTCAATTGGTTATTAAATTCTAATTGAATTAAAAATAATTAAGTTCCTTTCCTGGACTCGCTGTGCAAATGCAATTTGCCATTCTATAATTGATAGCTTTTATTCTGCAGTTAAAAAATATTAAGTAACTTCTTTGTTGAGTGTTTAGTGTTAAAATGGTTAAAATGATAAATTTTATGGTTATTTTTCGAATGAACACAACAATGGTAATATTTTTCATTAGCTTTGAGTTTGAGGTGCAGAGACTTTACATTTACGATTCCTGTGAGTTTTACGAGCTTTTGATTATGTTTGCTTATTATTCTGCTGCGGCAACAGGGCAACACCATTTTCATTGCCAAGTTGCCATCGCAAGTGCAATTCTAAACTAACAATTCACAATTATTCAGGGTTTTATTGCAGCTGGAACTGCACCATATTAGGTTTCTTCTGAAATTCGCGGAAGGAATAATTATTGTATTATTAATCTTGTAAAACATTTTGTTATTATGCTAAAATGTCTTCCTAAACTTTGTTATTTTCTCCTTCTATGTTGAGTTTTGCACTACTTTTAGGTATTATGTCTACATCTTAGTACTTACGTTATGTGAGCTTAACTTTTTATAGTTTATATTTGTTTCTCTTTCTCTCTTTACATTTGTTGTTGTTTTCTGCGCTCACTGTCAACTGGCAACTTTAAACTTTTCGCGGAGTTGCTGAGTGACATGAATTTTACACATTTTCGTGATACGTAACGTAAAAAGAACAAAGAAGAGAGATTTGACAAGAAGTGGCAAAAGTTGAGAGACTTGTTCCTTTTATAAATTTTTGTTTGTACCAAACCTTCTTTGTTTTCTTATGTGACGTGGCAATACAGAAATAAGAAAAAGTTGTGCCCAAAAATGAAACAATATAAGAGGTTGGAGACGTTGAAGATGAAGAGGTAGTATTATAAGTATTGACAATTTCCAGAGTCCTTCAAGCTCTGTTTTTGGCACGTTTTTTATGCATTCGCAAAGTTTATAGAGAATAATAATGAATATAGAAATTTAGCGAAAAAAATTTTTTTTTCCTTTTTTTTGAAAATGTCTTACTTCCTTCTTTCTCGTTGCTTCCTGCTTTTTATGTCTTCGGCCTTCCTCTGTACTACCCGCGCGTCATTTATTAGGCCCTTCGACACAATAGCTGCCACCCCGCCCAGGCCCTTTGGCTGCCTATCCTTCTGCACCTGATACCCGAATCGCGCGCCAAATCGCGTATCATTATCATTAGAACGGAAGGAACGGAAGCGAACGACCGAAAATCCAACACACAGGCGCTGCGAAACGACAGGAAAACGGAAGTCAAGGCAACTTGGATGAAACCAAGGCAATATCATACCAGTTTCTACACAAACGCCAAAAACCCAAAATCCGAAATTTTCCAAGATCACCCTATATGGTAGTATATTGAATGCCGATACAAATGAAAACTCAATACTCCATACAATGACTTGGAGTTAAGGGGTAACATCCAACATCCCATCGGCGGCTTGGTGGTGGTGACACTGGGACAAGCGCGAGGGGAGTGAGGGAAGGACCATGTCGGAGAGGAAGGAAACGGTCCCGCTGCGTGATAAATTAAGCCCGATGGCATTGTTTCCGTCCCGCGATCGCCCAGACGAGACGCACTCCTCCCGCTGAGGAAGGACTCACGCAGGACCGGCAGGACACAGGACTCACATCCCTCGAACATAGCCTATAACGTCACCATGTCACCAAGGACACGCTGACAGGGATATATGCGGGATACCAAGGATACAATGAAAAGAAAATAAAACTAAAACACACTATACCACTGAAGAATATATATATAGTGAATAGTGAATAGGTTTTGAAAAATTGCTGACTTCCGGAAAGAACCTCAAGAATTTTAAGATGTTTTTTTTTCTGCGCAGTTTTTGGTTGTTATTGATTTTATTTTTGGATTCTTTCGACACGTATAGAAAAAAACATTGTAGTCCACTGAAAGGAAAACGCTTTGTCCTGGGATGTGTTTTGACGCGAGGACGCGACATTCACGCAGCGTGTAATTAACGAGAATTCGCTGTTTTGCGCCCCGCGCCGACAGAACCATTGTTACCCTGTCGACGTATCTTCCTCCTGCTGCTTGCAAAGAAGTTCCAAGGAAAACACCACGAACCACGACACAACGAAACAAATGAATTGTCTCCGATTTTCTTCCCAGATTTTCCAGATATTAGACTCACTCACTCATTATTAGGGGCTGTTAATGTGTGTATGTCGCGTACATTGTTTCCGGGAGGAGCGAGAAGGGATGGGAAATTAATACTCGCGTATTTTCGGGCGCACAGCGTGTGGCGTGTTGGCATCCCAGCGTCATAAATGTAAACACGCATGATTAATTATTTTCTACAAGTAGCGGGGAAAGGGGGATGAAAGATGAGCATTCATTATTTCCAGGGATCGGGGCGATGGCGACGGGTAGCAAAGACAAACAGCACCACAATGCGTCATCATCAATATCACGACGGACAAAAGATTAAACAAATTTGGTAAAGCAAACAAAATCACCAATCATACAAAACTTGATGTCAGAATCGCATTTCAAATATTCAAATCTGACCGGTTGTTGTTTCTGTTTTACATTTATTTCTGTTCTGTTGTTTTTCTTTATCTAAAGGAAGGAATTAATTAATCACATCACATTTGTACGCTGGTGCTTTTTCTGATTCTTGTTGTTCAATCACTTCTGACGGGTTGAGGCAACTCCACGTCAAAACCTTTCACTTTGCTTCACTCGTGACGCGTGACGTCCCACATTTTAAACGCTCACCGTCCGCTGACAGTTACCTGTTGCACCCAGGGAGTCCAGGGACTGGGCATATTTTAATATTATTAACAATCTCCTTCAGAATCTAAGAATTTTTATCTGTCCAAGATCTTCATTCTTAGAATTTTTCCAACAACCATAAAGCAGTCTGTCAAAGATCAGATCCTCATCGTCCTCGTCCTCATATGTATTTGTTTTGAATCTTTTGTATTCTGTATTGATCACATTTGTTGGTTTTCGGAATTCTGATGGTTGAAGATGTAGAGGTCGAGGTTGTGAAGGCTTTGATCGGTGTGAGTTGTGAGCGCTTGGTCCGGCACGTTGTAATTATTTTAATTCGTGCCTCGGCCGCTTTTCATCATTCTGAGCTTGTGATGTTCCGCTGTTGTGTCCATGAGGACTAGATTTGCTTTTTGCTCGTTGCCCTGTTATTTTCCTCCACAGCCTCCACTTCCACATCAACTTCCAAAGTGTTTTATAGAGCTCAGACCTCAGACCTCAGCTGTGCGGTCTTCCACAAGTGTGTAATAATGCTGATCGAATGCATTATCAACTATGAATTATGTTTCTCGGTTCCTCCACTCAATGCAAGACCTCTTCCAAGACCACCAGTCTTGGAAGCATTTAGCGTGGAACTGGAACTGGAACTGAATCTGTAGGTACAGGAACTTGTTCACGAAGTTGTTCAATAGTCAATAAATCCAATTGAATTTCTGCTCCACGGAACGAAGGTTCCCATGAACGGGCTTTGTCTGCACAGTAGGTAGTGGTAATACTAGTATAGGGACGACAGGAATCTAAGTAATCTGTGCAGTGTGCAATGATGTGAGGATCTTGCTAGTTCTCTAGCGCCCATTGAAACAATGCTCTGAATTGTGGCCCGATTTCTAAGACGGGGCCCACTTGATCAGTACCAAAGTACGGGACTTACGAGGTCTTACGAGGGTGATAGTGATAATAGACTGTGTCCTATCCGTCCAAAATGTACTATTCCCTAAAGAAGGGAACTGTTAATGGTTTCACTGATTTCCTATCTTTTAAACAGTAAGTGTAAATTGAACACCCAAGAATCTACATATTGAATACTATATTTAGATTTAAAGTTTATCCGCCTCTGAAGCACCAAGAAGAAGAAAGAAAGAATTGTCGTAAATCATCATAGCGTCTTATCAGTTATCATTTATCTTGCCTTGCTTTGCTTAAAACTGTTACTGTGACAACCCCTCATAGAATTCTTTCCCAACTTCTTTCGCTGAAGTGCACAAGTTCCTCTTTAAGCTGTTGGTCTTGTTGGTCATATCACATCATATCAGATGTGTTTACGTCTGGTTAGATTTTCAACGCTGGCAAGCCAAGGAAAAAGTTTTAAATTGCTGCGCTAATCGGGAACGATTTGTTACGTTTCTGGCATTCTGCGGGGCATTCTGTGCATTCACAATGCATGTGCCCGGAGGAGTAAATTCGATTAAATCGAGTGTACCAGCGTACTGATAGTGTGCGCACACCAAGGCGAAGGGACAAGGGACCTGGGACCGGGGAGCGGAATTGAAAAAGTTGAATTTCAGACAGAGGCAGTTTCACCGATAAAAAATTGAAAGAGCTGACTTGGAGTAAATCCAACCACTCTACTTAACAAAATCAGTTTTTGATAACCCAATGTAGATAAATGAAATCAAATGAAATGATAACATGCCAGCGTAAATTGCTTATTGTTTTTGTTGTTACTGCTGAGTTTGTTTGCTTTTAATGAATTTTCTGTTTTCTCTGTATCGCTGGTTTGGGTTTGGTTTTAGCAATGATGGTCGTGTTGATGTTGATATGTTTGATGCAGGCGCTTGATATATAAACCAATTAAAAGTCAGTGGTGTTTAATGTAATGCCCTCGCATCCGCCAACAACACTGCTCGCGCACGCTTGCAAAACCACACTCCACCATACAGCCAATATAGCAGTGGCAGTAGCACCCAAGTCCAGAATGAGAACCAGGTCCCAGGAATATTGCGCGGTTGCTGTTGGGCTTCTGTTCGGTTGGGGCACACACATGCGATGTGTATCGGTCGCGTGCGCCGCATTCATTTGTATGAAAGCTGTCCGAACGGCAAACATTCTGCTCCACTACACCTCCATACTCGTCGTCGGCCCATTCAGAAGTACACAGGAGGAGCCAGGGGTTTCTACAGTTGTATTTTATTTCTTGTCGTAGTTTTAGTTTCTCCACCAACTAGTTGACTAGTTGGCTTCTTCAACATGAATCTACATTTGGGCCATTTGTTTCTTGCCCAGGGCTGCTTGTTTTCCTCGAGAGTTGGATTGCTTAGGGTAAGCCAGGACCAGCCCACCCAGCGTCGTAGGGAAATGAAGGCTCTTGTGGATTGGGGATATAAACGCTAATGAGTGCATGAATGCCATGCTTATCGATGGCATCAATCGTTGATTTAATGATATAGTTTTCTTCAACCTTACCTTGTTATGCCCACACTTGGGCTCTCTGCGGTACAACAACTCTTACATCAGAGCGCCCAACACCCGGAAAGTAATTACAAAGTTTTTATTTGCTTCAAACTTACGTAGTGCTTCCTTGTAACAAACATTTAAAAAATGACGTCGTTAGCAAGTTCCTGAAGAACACAACTGATGACCATGTTCAAAATCATTTATTTCTAGGAGACTATAGGTTCCCTGTATTTATTCTAGGAGAAAATTTTAGACTGAGATTTTAGAAGTGTTTAACACAACCATGGTCATAAAAAGCAAATAAAATGTACAGCGAGGAAAAGAAACTCGAAATAGGTGGTGTTTAAGCTGCTTGACGCTCACAGCGAACAAGCGGCTACAACAGATCCAAAAAGGGCCACGAGTAAGCCAACCCACGCACTTGACATAACATAACGCAACTCAACATATTCCAGTGTTTCTTTTTGCTCCCTTTTTTATATCGTGAAGCAGTTACTCTTTATAGTTCATCTTAAACCCTCTCTTAAGAACAGGTCCCGCAGGTCTTTACCAGTTTTAACATTTTGAATGTCTACTTTTGTAGTTTCTATTTCATTACATCGCTAAAAGTTTGAACAGTTGCTTGGTTGCTACCCCAACTCAGTCTAGCCCCTAATTTAATGACTACATTTTTTATAATCATTCAGGAGGTCAGCTGTTATGAAGTTATGAGAACCCTTCCTTCCATGGCTGTCATTATTTACCTTCTGAATGATTCAATGTTCAATGATTCTGCATCGCTCCACATTCCACATTGGCATTGGGGTTGATTACTCATGTTGCTCCGAGGGGGCATTCGGTTATAAAAAATGCTTACCGACTGGTTCTGGTTTTTGGCGCTGGGGATTTGCGCTGTGTGTGCTTACGTTCCGCATGATTCGCTTCATGATGAGCCATGCTCACGTTGCATAATTTAACACCACGTAAAGAACCCTACAATGGCAGTTCAGTTTACTAGCCATACAGCCTTGGGTAAATCTCCATTTCAATTTTTAATTTTTTTGGGGCCTTGGTAAAAAAAATCATAATTTCTGCTTTTGCTACCCTTGAACCGCTGTCACTGTTTGTGTGAGGTAGTGAGGTTGGGAGGAGCCCTCCGAAAATTAATGACCCAACGCAGTTCTTAGAAAACGAAATAGATAACTTTAACTTTTTTCGCCTGAGGAGTGAAGTTTTATCTGCTTCGCATCTTGGGTTTTGTGGGGTGAATGTTAATGGGTCAGGCATGAATTTGAAAAGTGAACTCGCACTTTAATTACCAAATGCCCAAATTGCAATATCTCCTAACATGAAAAAGGTGGAGACCTCAAGCACTCAAAAATTGGACCATGGAGCATGTATCCATTGAAACAAAAGAAGAAAAGAAATGAGGTAGTGGATGGGCATGGGATGGGAAGTGAAGAGAAGAAGAGGACAGACAACAGAATTATGAAGATGAGGTCTGGTATTATGATGGTTTAGAATGGTTTACATCCAGGTTTATAAAGTTAACAACTTTGCGCCTTTGCCGTGAGTGTTTGGCCCCTTTGTATTCCATTCTTACGTTCCGTCCCGTTCTCCGACCTCCCAATCCCAAGCATCCCCAAGGGGAGTATCTATCTATTCTTTCCGACACACTATCTGCTGTGAGGGCCCATTTTAGTTTCAATTCAATTCTTCAAAGTTTTTAGCATACCATCATGGGTCCTCATGTCGTTGCGTTGTCGTGTGAATACAGTGAATGTGATTCCATTTGGAACAGGGTCGTAAAACTACCTGCTCGCATCCAACATCCAACCGGGCGGGGTTGGTCCTCTATCCTCTTTATGCAAAGAACAGCTTTTCACTTCGTTGTGGGGAAGGTAAAGACAAGATTCGAGTTCCATCACCAAGCGAGTTAACAACATGTGGCTTTCGACGTCACGGCAACTTGCACGGTTACACCCCGCGGGCCAGAGGCAACCCTCGATGCCTCGAGGTTATCGGCGTTATCTACCCCCAACCACGAGGACACAGTTGCATACTCCACAAAAATCTGGGACATGCTTTTTAGGAACTTTTAAAAGTTGTAAATTAGCAGTATCTCATGATACCGAAAATCAACTGGTAACGTCACCACATGCGGTCCATGGCTGGAGCCGCGCTCAGCATGATGATAAAAACATTTGCCCATTTACTTAATAATCAAATTATGTTTTATGCATTTGTGCGTCGTTTCTTCAGTTTGCGTGCTCGGAGCATTCGAAGAATCCCACTTCGGATGCCCGCTTGCGGTGAATGTTAATGTCGTTTATTCTCGATTTAATTACGCTTATAAAACGCTCGCGCAGAACGTAACTGAAACTTAAGCTCTTTGGCATCGCACAGCGCAAGACCAATAAACAGTAAACCAACCAGGCCTGCACAGCAGTAATTGTAATTCAATATTCTTAATGAGCATTTTTCTCATTTCTCTGTTACAGGTAAGCCTCGAAACATTTCCTTAAACTTTTGGAGTACATAAGTTTGGTTATGTTTGCTGTGGAGTCTTTAAATGGCACAATTTCAATTTTAATTAAATCGCCCATAAGACTGGAGGGCAGCGCAATGGATCGAATCGCAAGTTTCGTTTGGCTCGGCATCGTCTGTCTGGAGAAGAGCCTTGAAGCTTTTAATAAAGCAATTATTATGTCGTTAGAACCCCAACGCGCAACGCAAGAGACGCAGGGGATAATTATTTCGCGTCCGTCCGAGCACGATCGCGAGCCCAAGCGCAAAAGACAACATCGCGCAAAGAAATTCTCCGACACTTTGGGGCTAAATACTTCGGAGCTAAAGACTGAAGAAGCGTGAAGAACTGAAGAGTGAAGACTAAACAGTGAAAAAGACTTTAGTCGAGTATCTCCTCGTTCATTTTTTCTCCGCGTCTTACCCGAATTTTGTCTTAATCTCGACACTTTGGAAACTTTGCCAAGTATATCCGTTTTTTTCTCCTGAATTTAATTTTGTAACTCTGAGGACAAATTAGTGAAGCAGCAGCGCAAGAGTTAAAATGCTAAAAATTAAAAAGTAACGCTTTAATTTCATACTAGATTAAGCAATTTAATAATTAGCCAGATTTTGTATTTCTTTAAGTTATCAGAGACCTCACATGTGGTTAAACTATTAAACTAGAAATCTTTAATTAAAATCTGATGCTTTTGAAATGCTTTGATGCATCATTATTATTATGATGTGTTTGTGTGTAGATGTGGAGTGTGTATAGACCGTAGATGCTCATTACGATTCTTGATAGTCAAGCATGCATTTCGTGCATTATAAAAGCCCACTAATTGGAAATAAGTTGTATAATCTCGAAAGCTATAAAAATTCGATATTAACTTTTCACTCGATGAATGCACACGATGATCATAAAGCAGAAAATACTATGTATATCTGGTTGCTTACAAGTGTATTATTACTTTAATTACAAACCTAAAAGATGATTCTAAAAATGTTTCTTCTTTTTAAACGCTCTGTGTGTATGTTTTTGTGAATCTTTATTATATTACGTCTACGTAATGGAATTAAGCAATCGTAGGCAATAAGGAATTATGTGTTTACTACGTCGGTAACGTCAGAATGCACTGCAATCGAAGAAAATGTGCATGTTGTGCAGTTTTCCCTGCACTGTGTTGAGAGGGTTGTGCCTCGAGAAGAGGTAGTTAGGAATCAAGTGAAATCGAAGAGAATCGAAGGGAAAATGGAGTGGAAGCAAGTGTGCAATTCGGCTGGAACGGAGCACTGGAAGCATGGAGTCAACCGCCGGTACCGTCTGCTGCCACTTTATGTGCTGAGGCGGGTGCGCAATTAATAAATTGATTTATTTTCATTGATTCCATCGCTTGCCGACGTTGCCCATCGATTTAGCTCCCTGTCTGGCCCAAGAATCGACAAATGATCAAAAACTAAGACCTAAAACCTCTCCACCGAGGTACTGAGATTCCGAGGTACAACTACTTGAAGTGCTAACCAATGAGGGGTGACTCTTCGGCCCTCAGACAAAAGTGCAAACTTTGGGCCAAAATGAAAAACAGAAAAATCACGTGTTTGGAAGATTGTGGAAGCTAAGGGAGCAACAAAAATGATTTGATTTGGTTTTGGGAGATTATACGCTTCCATGGGGGACTGGGGGAACAACTGTCATTCTGTCACACCGTCTCACGAAGAAGGAGAAGAGGCTCTGGTGTGGGCCACAAAGTTACTTTCCTAATCTTAATCAATCTTCCTATTAGCGCCAGGGCCGCCAGACTTGAAGGACAGGGACAGCCTTTCCCTCTCCTTTTTTTCTGAGACCAGGGGATTTCGGTTGCATTCCCTTGCACTCCCGACTCCCCAAACCAATCCAATCTGATTCAATCCGCTCCCAAATATCGGAAATGTACAACGAAAATATAAGAACTTCCTACTTCTCACTTTCCGCTTAATTTCTTCATTTTGGGAACATGACCAACTAGTTCTAGTTCTAGTTTTGATCTTCTTTGGTACTTGTATCTATTGATTTTTTTGTTAAGCGATTTTCTTTGTGTTTTATGTTGTGTTTTTCTTGGGGTCTGAGTTCGGGGGTCCAAACATGGAAAACTCTTTAACTGAACTTCTATAGAGGGTTTGAAGCAGTTCGAGTTTTCGCTCCCCTCCGCTTGGCAGCATGTTTTTAATGTGGAATGTGGCAACAGTGCGACAGACAGTGGCGCCACTTCACTCATGTCTGCCTTCTGCATAAACTTGTTATCTTAACATTTCTTGCAGTTGCTGTAGACTCTGTAGAGGTTTTAGACTTTTTAGAGATGTAAATGTATGCAATGTATAAAATTGCATCCTCCCCAACATTCCACCTCGCGCTTCGTTATTACCATATTTTTTCGTATTACATCCTTTTTTTCAAGGAATTGAAGGCCATTTTCCTCTGTCTCCATACTCTCCATACTCGGTATTGATGATGATGACTTTCGTATGTAAACTATGCAAGTCACCCTCTTGTGGTTCTGTTCTGGCTCTTGTTGATGTTGAGAGGAGTTGAGGTCTTATTTGAATGTTATTTTCTTTTGTCGCCTTTTTCTTCCACTTCTTCGTTTCTTTGCTTCCATCCACTGGTGCATCGTGTCTCATGTCTCAATGAATTTCGAATTTCCTTGCATGCAACTTTTCACTGCGCGTTTTGTTGCTTCAGAAGCACGGGCTTTCAGCCAATGTTTGTTTTTCTTCTTCGCGTTGAAGTTGAAGGTGGATACTTTTTGGTTTTGTCTCTTCCGATGCACCGACTTTAATTTTTCCTTTTTTCGTTGGAGCCCCGTTTAACACGATAAGAACACAAGGCACAGGAAACCAAATAAACATTGTAATTCAAGTCGGCGCCCAACACCCAACACGAAGACTTTGTCTTAAAACAAACACAAAACACAAATACAGATTTGATTAAGGTGAAGAACAATCCACGTCAGAAGATGTCTGAACTGACACTTCTTTTTATTGCTTTACTCATTTGCATGATTTGAGCGGATGGAGTTGATGTCAATCACAAATGACAACATTTCGAATATCCCATGTCCTCCCATGCGTTCCAGTTGTGTTGTGTTGTCATGCCGACATGATGTCGTGCTACCGAACAACGCAGCGCGCCAGTTCGGGATCACATCGTGCGCAATAAATTAAATTAAATCGAAGTGGCGAGACACAGCGAACAATTTCGATCTGCGATGCCTCGATGGCGGAATGAATGTCTACAGCTCTACAATGCTGGTGCAGCCGTAATGTAAACCGGCGTATCCCCGTAGCGCCATGTAACGAATGCCGGCCAGAAGTGCACCGAATGCATTAACTATGCATATAAACAACACAACAACGCTGCGGACATATCTTCTTATCGGGCAGACTTTTAACTTATTAATGTTTGCTGTCTCCTGTTGGACTAGTGGAGAGTCTACTCTAGAACTCTATAGAAGTCTTATACACTTTACAGTCAAGATTCAAGAGAAGAGTAAGAAGTGACTGGAGAGTCAAGAGAAGAGATTCGTGATTCGAAGAGCTGCTCACTGAAGACTGAGATTGTGGTTTATACATATTTTATGTGACATCTCCCGTCTCTCGAGGAGAGAATTCTCCAGAGGAACCAAAGAAGATGGACTTAATTTACGACCGAGAAATGATCAAAATTATACTAAGTTAATTTTCTTCAGAAATGCGTTTAAGCTAAATATTTTCTTAACAATGTTTTTCCGTCTTGCTACGTTCAGTAATACTATTATTATACCCAGTAAACAATATCGCTCGCAGATACATAATTTTGATGTTCTGTTACGCTAACTAATTTATATATCTAATACATATTGGAAACTTTCAAATTAATATATCATATACATTGGCTCAGTTATGTATCATTTTTGTCACATTTTAATTTGTAATGTATCAAAGAAGTAGCACTGTTACCTCAATGTTATATTATATTTGTTATCTATATTTTGTTATCTTATTTTCTTATTTTGAAATTATCTTTATTTTTAATTCTTTTATGGAGCTAATGATCTTTCTTGCTAATTATTCATTGTGGATGTTCTTAATTTATAATCTCTTCTTTAC
>JARJDQ010000529.1:0-20517 GCA_030264215.1 Geostiba sp. GC000077 | reverse complement strand
TTTTTTAATCTAATCAGTGGTAGTGACGAATCTTAGCAAATAATCATTAACGACTTGTATGCAAAATGCGGCAATTATTACCTGATTATGTTGGTAAAGAATTTTTAGCTGCTTTGCGTCGATTACCTGTGACAAAGCAAAGAAATAACGATTTGTACATTGTAGTTTAGTTTACTAATCATTGAAAGAAATGTCGTTTATGTATTTAATCAGTGGTAGTGACGAAACTTGTTGAATATTCATTCTAATCATGGTTAACTTTTATGCATCATAAGAAAAGCATGCAGGAAACATTTACATTTTACATGCAAAAACAAACGAAGAATTTACCTGGAATTGTGAAAACATTGTGCGATGGTATCTGAAACAAAAAATACTAGTACCCAAAACAAAAAATTGCAAATTACTCGTAACATTTACTCTGCGTTCTGGATTAATTAATTAACATGTAAAAATCGAAACAATCGTAGGTTTTCAGGGTATTTTCTCTCCTTATCTACCTCTACCTCTACCTCTACCTCTACCTCTGTTACCCTTCCCGGCATTGCCCATGAACTTCTTGCCGCCTCCGCCACCACCACCACGACCGGCGCCCTTCAGGCGTTTGCGCACGCCCACCGAAGACTCCATGTCGTCGTCGTCGTCCGCATCGTTGCCCTTGCGCTTCTTCCCGCCGCGATTGCCGTCCATGTCCTTCATGTTCAGTTTGGCGAGTCGTTGCGACTCGGCGACGCGCTCCTGCAGCACCATCACCTCCTCCTCCTCGGTCTTGTAGAGCGGCAGCTTCTTGTCGATCAGCTCCTCGATGCGCTGGTAAAGCTCGACGTCGTACTGCGTTACGAAGGTGATGGCCTTCCCGGAGCGGCCAGCGCGTGCCGTTCGCCCAACGCGATGGATGTAGTCCTTGCTGTGCGTGGGGATGTCAAAGTTCATCACTACGTCCACGTGTGGAATGTCCAAACCTCTAAAATTCGATCATTTTGACGTAGAATTCATTCGCAGTCTAAGATTTGTGTCTTATGGTATGGATTGCTGGTAGGGTATTGAAATGAAGTAGAAAACTTGTTGGAAGTGAACGCAGGTGGCGCGCATGAATAGCAGTTGACCCAAAGAACTTGTGACCTTTGAATTTTTTTTAGGCAATTGACGATTTTTTTAAACATTCGCATTTACCTGCTAGCAACATCTGTTGAAATGAGGATCGAGCGATTTTTTGCTTTGAATTTGTTCAGCGCCCCGAGCCGTTTGTTTTGTGACATTTGCCCGTGAAGCGGCACAGCTGTAAATCCCAGATTGCGCAGCATCAGAGCCGTGCGGATCGTGTTGTTGCACGTGGAGCAGAAGATCATGAACGTGTTGCCCGCCATCTCATTCAGAATGTGCACGAGGTAAACATCCTGTGGGCATGAAACCAAAATTTGAAAATTTACATTTCTCTCCAAAAGCAAAAACAAGTTCAGAAACTTACCTTAAACTTAACTGGAACAAACAGATAATACTGTTGGAGCTTCTCAACAGTCTGATACTTGGTGGACACCTCCACCTTGACCGGATCCTTCAAGCAGGCCCTCTGCAGCTTGTTCACCTTCTTCGTCATCGTCGCGGAGAAGAGAAACGTGCGCCGCTCGCGCGGTATCACCTTTAGGATCTTATCCACCTCCACCTCAAAGTCCATGTTCAGTATCCGATCAGCTTCGTCCATCACCAGATACTTCAATGCCTTCAGATTGAAGCCCTTTGTGTTGGTAAGGTGATCGAGCAGCCTGCCTGGCGTGGCAATGAGCACGTGCGGCTTCTTGGCGAGCACTAGCGCCTGAGACATCATGTCCATGCCGCCGACAATCACCGCACACTTCACGCCAATGCTTGCACCAAGTGCTTCAAATTGTTCAGAGATTTGAAATGCTAGTTCTCTGGTTGGTGTGAGTATCAGTGCGAAATAACGCTGGGGATTTGCCAGCAGAGACTGTAGAATGGGCAGCGCGAAGGCGGCCGTCTTGCCGGAGCCGGTTTCAGCCAGGCCAATCACATCCTTGCCCTGAAGGGCAACAGGAATCGCTTCGCGTTGAATCTTCGACGGTGCTTTCCATTTGAGCTGCTCGCACGCCGTGCACAGCACATCCACCAGACCCTGTAATTACTACGAGTTGTTTCAATGCGTGTGAACGAGCTTAACTAGAGGATGCAAGTCGCAAATGCGGAAAACCCACGTGGTGTGCTCACCAGGTCTTTCCAGGTTATGTTAGTGGCGTCCGTTTCATCGTCTTCGGCGTTTGGAGTTGGCTTTGTCGCGACTTGATCTTCGTCGCTATCACTATCGGATTGCTCTTCAGCACTGTGCTCGCTGTTGTCTTGATCTGAATCTGCAGACATCGTATTATCGATATTATAAATTAAACGTTACACGTGCCTGATACGTTGCTGACGAAGTGGAATGGAATGGCGTCAATCGGCGCGCGGCGGTAATCGTGACGCATGCGCAATCGTAATCGTCGCAGATAGCGCTCGTTGCACCAATCAATTCCTACTTCCTTTTCATATCTCTTGGCTAATTTATCGCGCTTACAACACATAAATAGGTGAAGATGTGCCGAATTTTAGCACTCGGTTAGTAGTTACGCGTTTGTATCGTTGTTCCATTGCCAAGTTAGTAAAGTTGAGTTTGAAATCGTTTGAAGACGTTTGGTCGAGTTTGGTACTAACAGCGTGCTGGATGAAGCGCAGGCGCTGTGGTTGCGGCGGCGGTAACGGCGGAATGTCAAGTCGTCAAGTGTCAAACGCGTTTCTAACCATTTCTAGCGCCTAGCTCTCGGTACGTGAATCGTCCAAGAAAATACGCCGTCTTCTCGGCGCTCCGAGTGCCGTGCTGCTCGTCTAGTGGGTTGCTCTTAGACCTATCCGCCTTCGCCAAGAGGCGCGTGCGCGACTCCGCGAGAACGAACGCACAACGCAGTGCGTGCGGCATGTCGTCGCCAACGCAGTGAGCCAGTGAGGCCATCCCGGAAAGCGCACATCGACGAGCGAGCGAGGCTCGGGGGAAATCTATAGAGGAAGCGCGTAAGTGTGGATTTTCCGCTGATCGGCCCGTGGCTGTGTTTATATGTGCGTGTGCATGTATGTACGAGATCGTGCGGTCGGCTGCGCGCAGGCCGCTTACGAAACGCTCGGCGCCTCGCATCTGCATGTGTGTGTATGTGTGTGTACGAGCACGCAGTCGGTCGCCTCTCTCGACTTCGCAGTGCCAGTGCCCAGTGCCACTATTGCGGACTTGCGGAGTTGAACGTGCCCAGCGAGGCAGCAATAACCTCGCCAGCGCGTCGCACATCCTTGTCCTTGCGGCGCGGCGCGCGGAGGTGATTTGAGGCATTCGAGGTGACGAGGTCGGCGACAGCGCGCGCAAGGAGCAGGACGCGAGCAGCAGGTCCGAGCAAGGTCGGGAACGTCGCCGTTGTGCTAGTGTATGGGTGTGTGTGTGTGTGTGTGTGTGATTGGGGATGTGTGCCAATTTCGCGGCGAACAGCGCGCGTATACATTAACCACCGGCTGATTGCGCAATTGTTGTTTTTTTTTGTTGCCCACCCTCTGTGCGCAGGTGAATGTGGCCAGCGTCACGATGGCATCGTCGAACACGAACTTCGAGGCGCGCGTGCTGATGGCGAAGGGGAAGCGCGCGGCGGCGGCGTACATACGCGCCGTGCAGTCGGCGTGGATGTGGAGCGACACCGCCTCGCAGCATCTCAACCAGGTGCTGGACAACCTGCTCAATCCGGCGAATGTCATCAGCGAATGGGAGACGATCGAGTGGGTGAAGTGGCTGATCGCCGGCGGGCGCACGCCGGACGAGTTCGCCAGCACGGTGCGCACCTTCGACAACGCCACCACCTGCGGGTTGGTGTGGACACCGAACTTTGTGGCGTATCGCTGTCGCACGTGCGGCATCAGTCCCTGCATGTCGCTGTGCACCGAGTGCTTCAAGAAGGGCAATCATCAGCGACACGACTTCAACATGTTCCTCAGCCAGGCGGGCGGCGCTTGCGACTGCGGCGATACGTCGGTGATGAAGGAGACTGGGTAAGACAAGGACCAGGTCAAAAACAAACTCGCCGACGGTCAACTTGCCGACGAGTTGACCGTCGGACACACTGTTACAATATGCACGCACCTCGTGCGCACTTTCCACCACTCACACGATTGCTTCTCGCAGGTTCTGCGACCGCCACGGACCCAATAAGTCAGTGAACAAGGACCAAGCCCCAACGGACCTTATGTGCGTTGCGCAGGCAATGATGCCGCGCATCATCCTGCGCCTGGTGCAGCATCTACGCGAGCACTACTCCGGCGGCACGGACACCACAAGACCGCGCATCCACGACGCCGACGCGTACATCACCATGTTGCTGGACTTTAACAACATGGGCGGACTAATGCGTCGTGTCATGACGACAGCGCTCACTAATCCGCAGCAGTATCGGCTGCTCAATGAAGTGCCCAATCCGCCCGTCACCGATTACGATCAGTACCTTGCTGATTCGCGCCGTATTTATGAGGATGCATTGCGCTCGCTGCCGAATCCAGTGCCCATGGACGAGCACAAAGACTGTCCCTCGCTGCAGGAGCAGCTCGTGCACAAGACCTTCCTCGAGGAGCTCGTCTTCTGGACGGTAAAGTTCGAGTTTCCGCAGAAGATCGTATGTCTGCTGCTGAACATGCTCCCCGATCCCGATTACAAGGAGGCGCTCACACGCGCCTTTGTCCTGCACTACAGTCGCATCTCGAAGATGCTGGAGAAGAGCCGCGATCCGGACATGCTGAGCAATCGCGTTGTCCACGTGAGCGTGCAGCTCTTCTCCAACGAGGGCCTCGCGCTCCGCATGACCGAACAGTTGAATCTGCTGCATGTCATGGTCGTCAGTCTCAAGTACATGATGACCAAGATTTTGATACAAAACAGTTTACATGGTAAGCAATCACTTTAAAAACGCCTCGTTCACAATTCACACTAATTCCCTCTTCTCCTAGATTCTGGTAAAAATTTTCACTTCGTCGTCGACTGCGGCCAGTCCGTGATGAAGGACCACTGCTACTGGCCGCTAGTGAGCGACCTGAACAACGTGCTCTCGCACCGCCCGGTGGCATGGCGCTTCATGTTCGACGACACGCTGCTGGACATGTGGTTCACGTTCCTCGCGATGTTCCAGGGCATGAACGTCAATCAGCGCGAGCTCACGCAGCACGTGGAGTTCGAGCCGAACACGTACTATGCGGCGTTCAGCGCCGAGCTGGAGGCGAGCGCGTATCCGATGTGGGCGCTTGTCTCGCACCTGGTTGACCACAACACCGCCAATTTGACGCGGCGCGTGCTCACTGCTTGTCTGGCGGCGCTGCAGGAGTGGCTCGACGCCATCAACTACACCAACACGAACATGGTAAGCATGTGGTGAGGCTCACGGCCGGTGCGGCGGTGTGGCAGCGTTTCGGATGTGTTTTGGTGTTTTTGGATGACGGTGTGATGTGTGTTTTGTAGGAATACTCGCTGCAGGTGTCCTTCCACCTGCCGCTCCATCGGTATCTCGCCGTGTTCCTCTGCCAGGCCGTCGCGAAGCAAGGCATCGCACTGAACGAGGTCCTGCCGTCATCGGAGATGCTGAATTTGCTGATGATGCATCCGCTGCGTGTACAGGTGAGTGATTTCAACTTAATAATAAACTAACTTCAATTGGGCGTACTCTATAGAGAGAACAAAATTCAAGGTCTATTCTGGATTCTATTCAGAAGTTTTCGAAACATTACATTGTACAGTATTATATTTCTTAGTTACTAGAGCACTTAGAACATAGTTTATTTCTTTGATTCTTTAAATTCTGTGAAACACGCTAACAATAAGTATGAAATTCGTAGAGAATATTTGATCGACGTTGGGTTTGTTGTACCACCAAAATCAAAAAAACCCTTTGGTATTTAAAATAGAGCTAGTTGACCAAACGGTCGGGATCCAAGTCGTCGATCGCGTTCACCACCAACGTGTGATAGTTGTACGTGATGATCTTGGGCGCGACGAAGCCGCCGAAGCTCGGCAGGCCCTTGTGGTAGATGCCGGCGCCGGCGAGCATCACGGGTATCTCAGAGACGACGTCCTGGCTGTCAAAGAACGGCACTGTCGTCTGCGCCACGTCTCGCTCGAGGTCCGTGTGCGTGAACTCCAAATACATGTCGTTCTGGCTGTCCGGTTGCGAGGTGGACTGCGCGCGAATTGGGATGTCGCGCCCTTCCAGGTTCAGCTTCTTCCTGCGGGCAGATTGCAACGAAAGCGAGCATGAGTACTGGCAAGAGTGCAGCGCATATGAACGCGGGGCCTTACAGTCGATAAGGTCGAAATAGTCCCAATGAGTGGCTTGAAGGTGAAGAAGCAAGAGAATCGGCAGCATACAAGTGTCAATTGTCAATTTTCAAATCTTCACACATTGTCATGTTCACATACGTCAAGGAAACAGTCATGCATGTAATGTTCTTGCACGTACCTGGGATTAATACTCGCTGCGTCCGTGTTGTGGTTGCTCTTCCAGTAGCTCTTCGCCGGCTGCAATTTGCCGGTGACGAAGTCAAAGGGTGTGAGGCGGATCTGGAAGTTGAGGTGCGAACCGAGCATCTGAAAGCGCACGCCGGTGAGCACCTGGTCCTGGGCGTCGCCCTCCAGGTCGTCCAAGTCGAGCGCGCGGCTCTCGTACGTGAGCGTGTGGAAGTCGACGCCGTTGCGCACGTTGTGGTCGGTGATGCTGTACGCGTCGATCGGCACCCACTCTACGCCGGTGATCTGTCCACCTTTGCCCAGCTCGCCCTGCTGGAGCTGCAGGTGTATGATGCGGCCAACTTTCTTGAATCGTAGACCTGTCGCAACTCTGAAACATTTTCGTATTGCAAAATTATCAGTATTTTTTTAAAAATTGCAAAAATCTCACTTGTTCTGTTCGGTATTGGTTACCGCCGGTCTCAGATTAATGTAACGGTCGGAGTTGCTGCCCTGCTCGTCGCAGAGGCACAGGCAGTACGAGCAGTGCCAGAACAGCCAGCGCCACCAGCTGTCAACCTTGGCAGTCTTCCTCGCGCAACCTCCCTTCTTGTGGCCGTAAATTCGTCCGTCCTCATACTCCACGTAGTCGTACCGTCGGTTGCTGCCCGACCCTGCTGGGCAGACCTCTGAGTCCGAGTCCACGAACCGACAGTTGATCACCTTGCCGTTGCACCGGCGCTGCTGCTGGCAGTATAAATTCATGTAGCATGAGTGACTCTTGGTGTACTTGTACTCGGCGCAGTTCTCCCTGCAGGTGCCCTTGTCATTGAGATCCACTTCGTTCTGAATGTACCCCTGAAGGAGCTCGGTGATCTCCAGATAATTCTCACCCTTAACGAACTTCTTCGGATCGCAGATCCAGAGCTTTCTTGAGGCACGATCGAGTGCGTCGCGCATTGATTCAGCCGTTTCGCGCGTCCTCTGCAGGTATTTCTCGCGCATGAGCTCAGTTTCATCGGTGAAGTTGCCCTTGCCGTAGAGCCGCAGTAGCATGTAGGAGAACTGCACCATGGCGTAGGCCTTCAGCTCGGTGGCGGTGGCGGCGTTGTAGAGATTGAGGAGCATCTGCTGCGGCGACTCGTGAAAGCTGCACAATGTCCCGCCGTCCATTTCCTAGTGCAATGAATGATAATAAGATTAAGAGAGCTTAGGGTGTGGTTAGAGAAGGAGCGAGGAGCGAATTTGGCTGTGAGGCCTGTGAGTGTACCCGAAGTGCGTTGAGGAATAGATTCTCATTGATCTTGAGCTCGTGCAATTTGCGCATGGTGTCTGGCATGGAGGCCTTGGTGTCGTTGAGCACCATCTCGGCGAGGTCGATCCACGCCTGTCGCGGTGACGGAATACGCCCGGCGGCCGTCTGCTGCGCCTGGAAGCGGCGGAACGCCTCGTACATGGCGAAGATCGTGCGCAGTTCGGCACTGGCGCGCGCCCACACCCAGGAGTTCTGCAGCGCGTCCAAGCCGTAGTTGAGGTCGTGCGGGAACTCCTTCAAAGTGCACACACACACACAGAACGGTTTAATCTGGTGGTCGCTGCGCTGTGTGCGCGTTACCAACCTGGTTCAGCTTCACGTCGAAGCCCTGCATCTTTCGAATCAGCAGCAAGTCGATCGGTACGCTATTTTTGGCTATCTCGTTGGTCGCTTCCATCACATTGCTGGCGACCGTGGCGGCGAGTTCCTCCTCCAGCCGCAGGAACACCTTGCGCATGTTATCCACCGGCAGCAGGGGGCGGTCGCGTGCGGTCTTCGCATCGGCGAGCGCCGTCGCTGCGAGCAGCGCTGCGGCGATGAGGTACAGTCGCATTGCTTCGGATGTCTCTCACAGGGGCATTATACGTGGAACCAGGCTCTAGAACGACGGAAGCACTGCGACTTGAATTTTCGCCTGTCCGCCCGCCGCGTACCTCTTGCAGATAGTAACTGTTAATCGTGTGATTCGTGAATATCGTGATTCACCGCGGCCACCGCGCGCTCGCTTCCTTCGAACTCGCGACTTGTGACTTGTAACGAGTTGATCCTGTGTGTTTGCGCGTGCGATATACATACAAACTATTTGCGCAATTCATCGATCGATTTTTTCTTGTCGGACACGCGATTTGCTGCGAATTGCTCGCGCGTGTCTTCCGCGTTCGCCAAGTGCGCATTTTGATGAATTTGCAAAGCGTCATGCGCCGGACGGACGTTACCTCACTGCTATGATTTTATCGAAAATTGCAGAGCGGATACCCGCGCACGGGGCGATATGATATGCGACACCGGCGTGCCATACAGACGAAATGCTACACTCGGCGTTCAAGATAAAGCACACAATAAGAGGAAGCCCAGCGATAATTATTATTGCGCTGAACCAACTATTTCCATACGCTTATATAATCAGCGGCGTTGTTGATGTACCAAGCGTTTTGAACTTGTTAAGGAATGTAATTACTTCGATACCAAGTATATTTATATTTTATATTTACATGCCACAATCGCGGATTGCTAGGACTTGAGGCTTTCCTGCGAACTGTTGAACAGCGCTGTTTTCAACAAAGATCCATTTCATGGCGACTCTCAAGGTTTTTTCACTCGCGCGCGACTTGTCAGCACTTTGCCAACTCTATGCAATCAATATTTGCCGCGCACGTTCCTGGAATTTCGAATATTTAATGTCACTAAACTGGTAACTCAAGCTAATTTGCACGGAAACTGAAAACTTACACCGGCATGCCATGATGTGGTGCTATCAGCAAGATTTGAAGGGCAATTACCTTTCGTTATTTATTGTGCATGCATTAACTTGCTTGAATGAATGGGAGGTTGATTTTGCGAATCGTGTTTGTGCTGCTGCTGCTGACTTATCAATGTTTTGATATGGATGTGATCTGCCGCAACCGCAAAACAAACAATTAGGTAGTCAGCGCAATTGCGACTCGCTGTGCTTGGTGCTGCGACCGCAACGGTCACAACGGCTGATTATCCCGATGATTGAACTTAATTCCCTCGTGCGCCGAAACGTCTGACGGGGCGCGCATCCAGACCTTAAACGCGCACCGCGTTTCGGTCCTGCGAAAGTAATCTATTGGCCGGCAGTTGGTGTTTGCCTTTACCTGTGATCCGGTGCGCCGTGTGGGAGAGCGTATGCAATAATGCGAGCTGTGCCTGTGCGAAAGTCTCTGGGATAATCGGCTCGGTACTCGGTTCGGAGCTATGATGCGATCTGCGATATAGTGATATGATCGAACGCGGTTCGAGCGTAACTGGCAACTGGAACTGGCGTGCGAGTACCGCGATCGTCGTGGTGACTCTGCGAGCCTGCGCGGAACGAGCTACGACAATAACAGTACATAGACACTGTGCACAGCCACCGCAATCAGCAGGAGGACAGTATGTGCGTCATGCATGGCGCATGGCGCAAGCGCAGCGCGCCCGCACTTTCCTCTTCTTTGTCTGCGGCGGCCATGCGCTACCTGCGCACACGCGGCACACACCTGCGCTGAGGAGTTGGTGCGCAATCCACACGTGTTACAAGTCAACCAAGTCGCCCCACAAAAATGAGCGACGTTCGTGAGTCCATGACTCGTGACGTATCGCTCTTTCTCTTTTGTGTCTTGTTTTGGCGGTCGGCACTTTCAACGCTTGTGTATGATTCACCTGCTTTCCCGGTATCGCGTTCATTGTCTTGCTGACCAATTTGACGAATTTGATAGGTCGCTCCAATGACTCAAGCCAAAACAACTTCATCTGCTGTATGATTCGCATTTCAGGTCGATAACCGTTCACCTTGAAGTTCGCATAAAATGTCGTTGGCTCATAAGATCAGAACTCGTGGAATCCGAGGTGGGTGTGAGGTCGGGATGCAGAGGTAAATGGGGGAAATCCCTTCAGATTGAGACCTACAACGCCCCCTACGTATGCAACACAACTTACTTCTCCCAAATGCGTCAGCGGCTTGACGATGTCATTGCTCACGATGCCACGATGCTCCGGCGCGAAGAACGCATGCATCTTCTCCACGATGCTCTGCACCGAATGCGGATCGTGCGCCGTCACCGAGGTGGCGAAATTCTCGAGCGTGTGCCGCTCGAAGCGGCGCACGCGCGCGCCCTGCATCCGCTCCTTCGCATAATGTACCATCCGCTTGTAGTAGTTGTCGATGGTGATGAGGTGGTCGCGCAGGTCGCGCAGCTTTAGCTCGGTGGCGACGCGCGACGGCAGCGCGTTCTGCAGCAGGTCAATGGTGCGCTCGGCGTAGCGCTCGTCCTGCCGCCGCACCCCGTCGATCTGCCGCCCCACCTCGCCGAAGCGGTTCATTAGCGCGCGCTCCTCCTGCCCGACGAGCGGCAGCGGCACATCGCTGTACCTGTCGACCTTCTCCAGGACCTTGTCCACCAGAATGATGGCCTTGATGCCGGACTTTAGGATGAGGGAGAGCGGTATCGGCGGCAACGCGCCGCTGTAGGATGCGCACGCCGCGAAGAACAGCACGAACGCCAGCCGCATGGTAAACTCGATCAGCGCGCGGCGCGGCCAACTATCGACTGAGCTCGTTCTCGTTGCGCTCAAGCAACGTGCTGTTATAATCAAGTCTCCGCGGAGGAGGCAGCTTCAAGCATATCGGTGCGGTTACGGTGAAACTGGATTTCGCACAGGACTTTGCATTTCTTTGTCAAAATTATATCATTTCGTTCGTTGAATCATCACGTAATTTAATCTTCAAAACGCCGCCGCGCCGTTGTATCGTTGTTTATCCCTTGTCGCAATACACCGGAAACGGCGGCAGGAAACCGTAATAAAGATTGAGTCAGCTGCTAGCTGCTACCGGATGAGTAGTCGCACTGAATAACAGCTTGAGCCGCCTGGCCGCCACACTTTCGTTGAAACAGACCTAGACACCTAGGCTCTGTTTTGCCGGGTTTACACTTGTAACAAATCTGCTATCGAATATCTTCCGAATGCGTGATCCTTTTTTAAGTTTCTTTTCGGATTTGGATAGCTGAGAAGACGCATTTTAACATGCACTTTGTTGCAACCCTCTCAGAGAAATTTGCTACAAGTGTAACGCCGGTTTTACAGATAACATTTAGGTTATGCAAAACTTACAAGAAAAGCGAATCTTCTTGAAAGTGACATTTTTCCTCATTTGAATTGCGTCTAAATGTGCAGCTTGAGTAGAAATATAAAATAGTACCACTGTATAAATAATCATCAATGCCAAATGATTGATGATTGTGGACTTGAATCCTTTTACCACGTGGTTGGTTTGTTGCTTCAAGTTTATTGACTTGAATCCATTTATACACTTTAACGTCTTTAACTGATAACTGAGCAATATTCATTATCTACTTTATGCATGTGCTTTATGCAACACAAGGTCTTCATTAAATGCCGTTTTGCTCCTCCCTTGACAGGTTGCTTTTTACGAAATCATCAACGGCCTCTGGGTGCGAAATGGTTTGCAAATAAAAGGCCAAGCAATGACGTACATCCAGTGCAACTTTTGCAACTCGATGGTGGACGCCGACCTGTACCTCCTGCAGATCTGTTGCACGCGCATTCCAGCCGACTCTTTCCTCAACATCGTCATCGATAAGTTCCACGTGCGCGAGTGGACGTCGCTGGACGATTCGCCGATGAGCCGCGACTACCACCTGCACATCAAGGAGGAGCAGGAGCCGCCAATGGTCGAGAGCATGCTCACATTCCTTGCCACCCTGATCAGCTTGCGCACCACCCTCGGGCTGAGCGAGACCGGCCTCAATCGGCTGGAAATGATCACGCTGTTATGCATGAGCGATAAGACGCACTCGCAGCTGATGGAGCTGATGCCCGAACGCTGCGGTACGTCCCAGTCGCGAGATTTCGAAGCCCTGCTGGCCGAGGTGGCCGATTATCGCGCGCCTGCCCTTGAGGCTACTGGCAACATGCAGCAGGGTATGTATGTGCCGAAGGCGGCCGTGTGGCAATCGCAGTACGATCCCATTCACGTCCTGCTGCGCGCCGTACACCGTCGCGACTTTCAGACATCGCTGGATCGCTATGCGGATTACGCGCGGCATGCGAATAAGCTGAAGAGCGGCTCACCCTGGCCGCCATTTCGCACGCCCTCTGAATGCAGCGCGGCCTACGAAGATCCGAGGCTCATTTTGCGGTCGCGCGTTTTCCACGCGCTGGCGTTGGTCGTGCTGAAGAAGGCTGTGGACAACCATAACCTAGTAAACGAGAACGGCATGGCGTTGATTGTTTTCCTCCTAGATCAGGCTATCGAGATCAACGAGCAGAATGCCTCTAACACTAGCATGTGTGCCACGTCTCCAGGGGCAATCTCCAAGCCCCTACAGGATATGGACTTGACCAACTGGTTCCCGACCGATAGTCTCTTCGAGAATCTGCGCACTGCGGTGGATAGAATCGGTTTGAAGCCGGAGCCGGACTTTGCGCCACTCGCGAGCTCCTTCGGACCGCGTGTGGTAAGCTCAGATAGTGATAACGACAGTCGGGCGGGGATTGACGATGAGGAACCGCCATCGCCCCTGAGCGAGGTGTTCATGCTGGAGGAGAGTGAGTGGAACGAGCCGAGCACCAGCACCGAAGTGATACTGTCCGCTGGAGGTGGAAATTTAATGGTATATCGTGAAACAAGCATCGACCCAGACTTGGCGAATATGGATCGGCGTGTTGCGATAGCCGGACCGTCGAGGGCCTCGCCTCGCCTGCACCCGCAGTATCCAGCGCTTTTGGGCCCAGACACTCCGAGCACTTCCACCGCCGACGAGGGAATGATGCAAGTGGCATTACCATCAGATTTGCGCCTCGAGCTGTTTGGCTCTCCGCAGCCCACACCATCAACGTCCACACAGATGGTGCCTTCGCAATCTCAATCGCAATCTGAATCCTCCTCGCCCAACGATAGCAATTCGCTGGTCTTCGCGAAGGATCCCATGATGCGGTTTTCATCACATTCGGGGCGCAGTGGCACGCATAAAATGTACTACAAGCGGGCGGGCGTTGAAGGCCCACAGCAGCCTCGCTACTGCAGGATGAACGAGAGTGTCATATCGTTGTTACTGAAACTGCACTCGCAGCTCTCTGGGGAGCCGAACAGCTACATCCCGGAGGATGAGGAGAAACGCGCCGATCCGGAGATGCTCGGCGATGGTACCTTCTACATTGGCCGTCTATTGGACAAAATCGCAGCGGCCGATGTCGCCTGCAGGGAGTACATCTTGGAGACGCGTAGTCGCCTCTGGCCGGCGAAAGAGGACGGCGAGGAGGAGGCGAAGCGCAAGGAACTCGCGGATCGGGAGGCGCGCCGCCGCCGGGCCAAGGAGCGCCAGCAGAAGTTGATGGCGGAGTTCGCCAACAAGCAGAAACAGTTCATGGAGGCGACCAAAGAGAGCGACAACAGCAACATGGAGTGGAGCAGCGCGGAGGCGACCTCGGAGCCGATGAAGCAGGAGTACGACTGCGTGATATGCAACCAGAGCTCGCCCAGCACTGAGACGAAGCCGATGGGACTGGTGGTGCTGGTGCAGGCGACCAGCGTGCTGGGCCATCGGCGGCGCGCGCCCAGCTCTGAGCGCTCCGTCCTGCCCACGTGCGACGAGGAGCGCGACAAGCTGAGCAAGGACGACACACTGCTGGCCGAATTCGATCGGCGATGTGAGGAGCTAGGTCGTTACTTCAACCCGGTAAGCACGTGCAACTCACATTCATCCTTTCTTCGCTCCTGCCACTGTTATTCTGTGTATGTAATAATTATTATCGACGTTAGAATTCATGGCTGTTGTCCGTCAACATTGGCTGGGAGGGCGGTGTGTACGTCCAGACGTGTGGTCATCATCTGCATTTGGATTGTTTGAAATCATACATAAATTCGCTGCGCTCGCAACAACGTCAACAAATCTTAGCCCCCGATAAGTACGCTTCGCACGCAAATACACAAAGTGCTCATTTCCACCCTAACATTCGCTCGCTTTTCAGGGGCGAATATTTTTGTCCGCTGTGCAGACAACTGGCGAATTCGGTGCTGCCATTGTCACCGCAACTGGGCGACTGCTCGGCGGTCGTGCGTTCCAGACCAGCGGGGATGCACGATGTGCTCGGCGAGCTTAGCAATTTTCTTCGGGATAACGTACTTACGCCTGTAAGTTGTGTTGTATCCACCGTAATTGCGCACATTATTAAACTGTTTTCCACGCAGAGCAAAACGAATTTATCGGAGGCCATTGGCAAAGCAATGGAGGACATGACCAGCAGCACGCAGCTAAAGCCGATTTTCAAAACGAAAACAGACAAGCCGTCTACCCAATCGCTGTTCCTGTTTGTGACGTCCGTCGCGCGGACGAACCTCGAGATTGAGCTCGTGCAGCGCGGTGGGAGTCTTGTTACGAGCACCCAGGAGCCACCGAATCCACTTTTGCCAAAACGTGATTGCATTGGTAGGTTTTTAATGACAAATGACTGTAAATGTTTGTAAGTTGGTTGTTTCTGTTTTCAGTTCCTTTGTTGCACGTGCTTGCCGTGCACGCGCGTGTCCTGAGCATGTGGCCGCAGACGTGGATGACGTTCCAGGAGCTGTGCGGTGTGACCGTCGATAATTCCAGTCTGGTGCAGGCTGTTCAGGAAGTTCCACTGCTGTTGAAGGATCCAATCGCCCTATTGTTACAATTCGTTCTTTTGTTACCATTACATTTAGACCAAAGTAAGTACCTCTGGGGTTCGTACCACGTGATTACTAACTTTCGCCGCGTTAAGGAACGAGGAACGAGCCGGATATACTAAGTGGGCATTAAAAATGATAATCATGGAATACGCAAACAAAGTAACCTCGAATTAGTTGCGAGCATCGCCGGTTTAGCTAATACCAGACAGCGCGGGGTATTTATTTACGTATTACATAATTATTATTTTTATGGTCCACTCTGTATCTGTGCCGAGTTGCGTCGTACTGCGCATGACTGGTAAAACTTCCCGCTGTCACAGAGTGCGGGAGCTTGGGGACTATCTGGGTGTTCCCTAAGACGTTCCTAAAGCGAGGGGAGCCACTTCCCTTCCCTGCTACCGTGACTTTGGGAACGGGTTCCCTTTACCCGATTACCCTTTCCCAACGTTTGGGAACGACCTCCTGCATTGGATGCGTTGAGGGTGGACAGTTGTATAAAAGCAACCTTCTTTCCAGCTTACTTTACCACCGTCGTGAAAATGGTGTATAATCTAATCTACTATCAAATCGTCGCACAAATCTCGTGCGGCCTGACATCCGCCGAGCGCTCCAAGGCCATGGAGAACGCCTCCTCGTCGCACATCGATTCGCTCGCCGCCGCGCTGGGCCTCATCGACATGCCACTCTTTCAAAGCGCGCTCTACATGGAAGACGATAGCTCCTACAGCAAGACGCAGGTGAACATGGTCGCGCTGGAGCAGCAAGTGCAAAAGCTCTGTTTGCCATTCCTGCGCATCGCGGCGCTGCTTCGCCACCACCTCTACAACCAGCCGCTGCCGGACATTCGCGCGCCCGAGTCCGAATTCGTGCGGCTGGTGTACTACCTGGAGCTGGTGACCGAGGGCATGGACTGGGAGTGCTTCAACTCCGCCGTCGCGCTCAACTGGCCGAGCGACACCGACGCGCAGGTGCACCATCGCACGCCGACGATGTGGTGCAGCCAGCTGGTGACGTTCGTCGGCAAGAATCCGATCGCCGGCGGCAGCCTGCTCGTCGACCAGCACATCACCTGGCAGCCGCCGCGCCTGCTCCAGCTGCCGCGCGAGTACGAGAAGATCTTCACGTACTACCACGAGCGCGCGTGCCTCAAGTGCCACCACATACCATCAGAGACGAGCATCTGCCTGCTCTGCGGCACCATCGTCTGTCTGAAGCAGAACTGCTGCAAGCAGCAGAACGTCTGCGAGGCGGTCTCGCACTCGCTGGAGTGCGGCGCCGGCACCGGTGTCTTCCTTGTTGTGACGTCCACATACATCATTGTGATACGCGGCAAGCGCGCTTGCCTGTGGGGCTCGCTGTATCTGGACGACTTCGAGGAGGAGGATCGCGACTTGAAGTATGGCCACCACGCACACAATTCCCTCATCCATCGTGCAACCTAACCTTTGCTTTTTGTTCTGTTGCAGGCGCGGAAAGCCGTTGTATTTGAGTAAAGATCGCTATCAACTGCTGGAGCAACAGTGGCTGGCACACCGCTTCGATCACACGAAGAAAACGTGGGTATGGCATCGAGATGCGTTGTAGTCGCGTAATCGTGCGCGAATATGTTCTAATTGTTAATCCGATCCAAAACGCCATTTTGACGATCGACTACAACTGCTCACTAGAGGAGGCGGCGTGCTGTAGGCGTTTAGGAAATATAGGTTAGTAACCCATTAACCGATTCGTTCTTGCTTTCGCGGCCGGGACGAAACGCTCCGAATCAAGACTGAGAATGTCTTAACACTAAGTGAGTTTGATTGACGACCGCATGCTTACCAACAGTTTAATACTTTACTCCTTTTTTTTATTCAAATCTAGTCCAATCGATATGCGCATTATATTTATTTAAGAAGTACGATTTAATTGCGGCCTCGGGCGTATAGTGTTGTATCATGCAATGGCCTATTCGGAGTGACGCCTTTTATCTTTCTGTTTCGCTACCCTCCACATACTCTTCGCTACAATTTTAAATTATTTAAAGCTCTTGGTTTTGGGATTAAAGACGACATGCAGGCAACTTGATGCGACGAAATTAGTTTTTAATAATAATGCAATTCATGCGAATGCATATGCGTCACAAAATGACACTTGTTGGCGTTGTCGACGACCTAAACATGCAATGGTACCGAGAAATGAAATAACTACTTGACGACACAAATCATTACTTTTATTGAAGGCATAGATGCTGGGCGAGCAAGCTATGTAAATGTTTGTGATACATAGAATATGGAAGATTCTGGTTGAAGAAAGTAATTGATTATTATTAAAGAAAATGATATTTATTTAGATGTACTTGATGTACTGCTAGTGAAGACTGTAACCAGTTTTACAAGAAACTATTCGAACGAATTCACGTTAAATGAGCTTTGTTTTTGCAACAGTTAGATTTATATATACTGAATTTATGCTGTATGTTTTAAAACCATCTTATTCGTTTCAGGGAATTCCAATTTATTTAGTATTTTCACATAAAACAAAATAAAAGTGTTTTTATTTTAGATGAAATTTGTTTCCTCCTCACTGATGCTTTTTTCATAAGATTCTGATGAGATGTATTCCAGAGCTTCCCGAGTAGTTTTATGTGATTATTATACTGTTATAAGGTGTTGAACATTAACTGTAAACTTTGTTCGATGATTCGAGTCGATGGGATTTCCAGGGTAACCATGTATTTTATTTGAGCACTGCCCACTTTTCAAACGCCCCTACTCATCGAATTAACTAGAACTATTTAACTCAGCCACAGCCTGTTTTGCTTGCTTTGCGTATTTTGCGCACGGAATTGCGAGTCAATGTTCAACATCTCACCTCATAACAGTATAATAAGGACATGAAATTTCTCGGCAAGCCCTGGAATACACGCCACGTTTAATACTGATGCTGGTAGACGCGTAGCATATTGAAAGAAACGATACGGCTGGATTTGATTTATAGTGAAAACAGTGTCACAATTCGACATCAGAAGGCGAGCTCCTGTCAGGGGTTATTGACATATCACATTCAGTCGTGCTTTGAATACCGCACGGCACTAACGTATTCCGAGGAATTTATCGTGCAAAAGAGATTAAAATAATCACTGATTGCATCCACCGCTGAAGATGCACGTGGTCCACTTTCGTTTATTGCTGTACCGACGCCTGTTCCAGTTTTACAACCGAGAACTGATCAAATACGCAAGGGCTGGATGGACCCACCCGCAGTTGGCCAAAGAGCTGCTCTCCTACCGCATGGAATTCCTAAGCATTTTCATGCTGCGCTACCGCAATTCCGGCTTTATCATGCCTGGCCTCTATGTTGAATTGTATATGAACTTGGAAAATAACTGGTTCGAAGGTGAGCCAGTAGAAGCAATCCTGGAATACATCGAAATGTTGGAGTTCGACCATATCCAGCGTAATCCCTATCAACCTGTCACTATTTCATTACCTAAATTCCTTCAACCTACACTCTGATCTACTTGTAAAAATGCATTAAATTAATGTATTCGTTTTTGTATTATTCATTTTTTGTTCACTTGCATATTGGATGAAGTTACCGCTGTTTTTTTTTTCATGGGCGGTTGGTTGACATTTACATCGAGGTGGGTTTTTAGCACTTTTAAATGCACCACGGCCGTGAACAGTGCGCGCGCACAGCGGATAGCCAACCCTTTGGTCGGGCTGGATGCTGGGGATCATTAAGAATATCGCATCAACTTCCAGGGACAGAAAGTGATTCAGATCGGTTATATTGAGAAAGACTTACTGATTTTTAAATTGATAAAGACCTATTAAAATTGATAGTGTAATTTTTTAAAGGATTTTTAGTGAAGACGACACCTCATTAAAAAATGCATTTTTCGAGTTATTAAGTATTGGAAGTTTTTGAGAATCGAGACTCATTTCTATGGCGTCTTATGGTAGTGAACGCTCAAAAAGAACTTTAAAAAATCGGGAAAAAATATTTCTGTTATAAGAAAACCTTGCTAATTAAAAAAAAAAAAAAAATGACGTAAGTCGTCCTCATTGTGTTATTCTTTTTCGGATTTCGGACAAAGGGTAGATAAGACTTACACTTTTTTGGGAAAGCTTACGTTTCGTTTAATTTCTAAACTTCCTCAGAGCTAGAAGCTTAGAAATTAAACGAAACCCTTTTCTTTGAAATCCGAAGAAGAATAAGACAATTTAACGAGGCACGGACACGAATTCCATCAAAAAATCTGTTATAATCTTCCGTTTCCTTTATAGTGCATTTATTTATTGCGTAGATATAAAGTATATCTACATATGTTTATGTATACAATATACATTGAAAACAGGTGGATATGAATGAGCACACGCACGAAGAATGGAAGACAAATTGGAGTGTTGATAAGTCATAGTTTTGCTGAAGTGTTCGAAAATAAAAACGCCAAATCCTCTCTCCGCGTCCTCGATATTTCTACAATCCTCTACATTCGTCGACTGGTTCGCTGATTGTATCCTCATCATCCGAAGTTTCAACTTCAATTTCTTCTAGTTCTTGAAAAGCCAACAACGCTCCAAATACCTTCATTATAGAGATAAAAAGCTCACTCGGCTCCGCTGAAATTTTCTTTTCGTCCAGCTTCGAAAGAGTGTGTGTCGACGAGTATTTTAATTGAGCAGCCGACATGATTATCTCATTACCATTTGTTCGTAAACTGCATTGTTTCGACAGGAAGGAGGAAATAGTGAAGAAAATTTCTTTGAACATCGTTCAGAAAATACACGCAGGTTTACAGAGTGAAGCGTGTGTAGGTATTTTATGGAATATACAAATGACAAATGTCATTATAATATGATCACCAATAGAATGATCGTAGTCGGCGATGAAATAAATGATTGGATTTTGTTTTGTGGCATGATATTGTGAGGTGTCAGGTGATTGTGTTAGGTCAGGCGAGTATTGCAATAAAAATGGATACATCATCTCTTCCCCCAAGATTCGTCGTATTATCGGCCTTCTACGTCTTCATAGAAGTTCTTCTGCAACAGCTCAGCAAGTATTTAAAAGATCCGATGCCTTCAGGCATTATAAGAACAGCATTGAGCATTCTGCTGGGCATTATATTTTACTACGTTGAGCCGTTCGGGGAAGACTACCAAGGCATCACCAACGTACCAGTGCAGGATATTCTCTGTTGCTATATGTCGATTTACATCATTTGCACCATGTACACAATGGAGATGTCCCTGTACATCAGGAGACTGAGTACCGTGTGCATTCTCTGTGCGTCCGTCCTGCTCATCTGCGCGACGGGGG
>JARJDQ010000527.1:0-11060 GCA_030264215.1 Geostiba sp. GC000077 | reverse complement strand
TGGTCTTTCAACCCCCCTGGTCTATCACCCCCCCTGGCTACCTATTGGAGGATTATTTCCAGTAGGCCCGGGCGAGGGGGGTCACTGAGAACCCCTGGTCTATCAACCCCCTGGTCTAACAAACCCCCTGGTCTATCAACCCCCCTGGCTCTTCCGTGGTCACGAATTTTCCTTTTGGTGAGAAAATAATTATTTCATTTATTTCGAGAAAAAAATTTACATCAAATTGAACGTTTCAGCGCTAACAAACACGTTTTAAAGCATCAAAAGAAGCGTTTTAGTGCGACATTTTACGATTCGTGGCACATAAATCGTTCTTTTAATACAGAATTTCAATTTTTTTTATTTCAAAAATACGCGTTCTAACGAAAAATCAATCATGTTAGCGAAAATAAACACGTTTTAAAATTACAAAATAAGATTTTCGTGATTCACGAACGTTCCTTTTTGTAAAAAGAAAATAATTTATTTTATTTCGAAAATTGAGTTTTGACATCAAAAATGGATATTTCAGCGCTAACAAACACGTTTTAAAGCTTCACTAGTTGGGTTTTAACGAAATTTTACGATTCGTGGCACAGAAATGATTCTTTCAGGACAAACATTTGATTAATTTTTTACTTCAAAAATACACGTTCTAACGCAAAATCGATCGGTTTTGCGAAAATAAACACGTTTAAAACAACGAAATTAGGTTTTTCGTGGTGAATAAATGTTTCGTTTGGTAAGAAAAAAAAAATTAATTTCAAGAAAAACATTTTTGACAACAAAATTGAACGTTTTAACGCTAACAAACACGTTTTAAAGCTTCACGAAAGTTGGGTTTTAATGTAAAATTTTACGATTCGTGGCACAGAACAGATTCTTTGAGTACAAACATTTTACTTATATTTTACTTCAAAAATATACGTTCTAACGGAAAATCGATCGGTTGAGCGAAAATAAACACGTTTAAAACTACAAAATTAGTTTTTTTTTGTCCTGCACGAATGTTCCTTTCGCTACGAAAAAATTATAAAAAATTAAAAACATTTCTTTCCTACCTCAATTTTAGATTTCTGTGTACTTAGAATTAGAATTACAAAAGAAAAAGTTAAAGACTATTAACGCACTTGCCCCATATATGCACTTCCCCCGTATAATAATTAATTTGCAGGGTTTGTAATCAACGCGGTTGAAGTATATAAACTTTGGACGTTGTTGACCGCAGAATATCAACTTGCATGGCGTTGCAACCCCCTCAACGAGGACTTGTAATAATCGCGCTGCTCGCCGCATTAATAACTCGGTAATAGTTTGACTCGACAAGCGACAGTCCGGATATTTTGATTAATTTTAATGCCTCGTTGCGGTACCTTCCTCGTTCCATGCTTCCAAGTCATCTAATCAATTATCCTACCCCGCAGCTCTAAAATGTACGCTGTGTAAGATCAGCGAAGTGAATAAGTTTTTATTATCTCGAGAAAGTTGCAGCTTTACACTGGAACAGTTCCTTCTTTATTTCCACTCCTACGACCATGTGCAATGTGCATTTCGGGTTGGTGTTGTTTTGCAAGTCACCAAGGAAAATGCCTTTCTTCCGTCCGCGTGTCCTTTTGTCTTCAGCGCGTGCTGTCCGAAGGATGACGACGGGTATCGGCGAGTTTACTGCCGCTCGCAATTCCCCGACGATTTCAATTCTCTTACGGCGTCATAAATTCAAATAAGGATTTATGCCCTTTTAACATTTTCGCGGAGCGTGCGTTGCGAATGCGCATGCACCCCACATCCATGACATAAAATTTAAATGGAATTTATGTTTTGTAAAACCAAAAATCACAAATTGCATCACAGCACACATGCTTTAAACTTGATGAATTTCTTCGATCAATATCTTTAACTCAATTCTTTTTCCAGTGATGACCGAGAACTAGATGTGCGAGAACTAGATCGAGATTGATTTGATTTTTGATTTTTGTGCAGTTAAGTTGCCGTGAAGGTCGTTTTCATGGTGTTGTCCAATAAAATATGCATCAGTGTTTATTCCGCTTTCCGTCTGCATATAGATAGATTTTCATCATTCCGGTTCTCCGGAAACCTCATTTCCTCCTCGCGCGTCGAGATTATAAAAGCGGTGCGCATCTTATGCATAACTTAGCAATCGCCCCCCATGCTATCGACGGCGGCAGACTCGATTCCCTCGCGCTGTGCGCCCGTAAATACGATAAAAACATAAATTCCGCCCCGCCGTCGCCAAGGCAAACCTAAAAATGTGCGAAAAGTTAAAATCCAGGAGTCGCAGTTGCAGCGCACACCGCCGACGTGCATTTGTTGTGTCTTTCCACTCCGCGCACTGTTTTTCGGAATTGTCAGGACTGCCAGGACATGCACATGCACATCAAACCCCCCAAGGTTTTGCTTTTCGTGCGTTTCTTTTTGTCTCGGGTCCTCTCCCATGTTGGCGTCGTTTGGCGGGTTGGAAATGTGCGTCGTTGAGCAAACGGCGAACGGGCGCGACACTCTTTTACGATTCCTGCGGCGTGCTTCTGCGCGACGCCGGCGTCGTTGCAACATTTCATCCCGACCGCAGATTTGTCTAAGTCGCGATTCGTATGCATGGCACACACGCCGCTTCCGCGACGATTCCGCCGCTTTGCCGGAGGTGGCAAACACAACGCGCGCGCGCGCGTGTGTGCAAACTTTTTTATTATGGAAATTCTCAAATTTTCGTTTCGAAAAACCAAAACCAAGAAATGCGATACGAAAGTGAACAACATTTTTCTACGACGACCTCTAAAACTGGTCATTATGACATCGCATACAATGCGTAAAGTTCCAGTTTAATGATGGAGTATCTTGATGAATTCAATAAGCAACTAGTTTCGTAATGAGATTGCAGAAGAAGTTGCCTACAGTCAGTTGCACATGCAACTCGGCCGAACATCTTAAAATCCAACTTTACACACTAATTTCATAAATAACTATTTCGATTTCGTGCGGTGGCGAAAAAAAAAGGAAGCGATTGTTGAGTGGTTGGTTTTTAACTTGTTTTTAACTCTCGGATTGGTCGGATGTAAAACTTGAAAATACGCAAACCTTAAAATTGTTATCGTCCTGGCTGGCAAACGTAAACACGAATAACAAATGCGAGTTTTTCTCTTAGCCGGCGAGCGCGCGGCGATTCAATGTCGGCAATAAAAATCGGCATAAATCTTTCACGTGCATGCGACTCCGCTGTGCCTCCGCAGTCGTAGTCGTAGTCATGCCGCCCCACAACACACACCTATACACATGAATGCATATAACCGGCCGGGATGCAAGCACATGATCATGTAAGAGCGTAAGTATTATAAATAAAGTTACTTTCTTTACTTTACTCCGCACTGAATAAAAGGCCGCGCACACAAGCAGAGTGCAGAAGGGGGTGAGCGAGTGGGTGAGTGGGTGAGGAGTGTGGTGCGGCCGCCTCCGCGCCGCCACCACTACCGACGCATTTTGCGGCACGCACGTCTCGCGTCTCGTGTCTCCTTTTCGGCGCTTGGAACAAAGGATGCGCCAACGGTGCATTTAATGATTAAATTGAAGAGCGCCACGCGGCCGACGGTGTGGGCGGCGGCGGGGGGGGAGGGTGCCTGGGTTTGGTGGCAGCGTCGTGGATAATGGCGAGATGGAGCGGGATGAAAACGCATCACGCGATGCGCCCGCCGCTTTCACGGACAGTGCCTTTGTCCCCCAGGCAGCGAAAATCCTTCCTTAACATATACTACACCAAGGACACTCGCCGAATTAGAAATACGCCTTGGTAGATAGATCAATCTTCGTTTAAAAAATCTATGGATACATTTTTTGTGCACTGCTTTTCATCCGTCGGCTAAATGAAGGACGAGTCCAGCGTCAATATTTCAAACAGGCCAAAGAGAAGAAAAGGGGTGCGGATGATAAAATCGAGCCCGCTGCACAATTTCGTTGCGGCGGTGGCGGCGGCGGCGGCGGGGTGAGGTTGAATTGATGCGTTTTTGTCCTCGCGTGCACTTCGGCGGCAATGAAGCGTCGCACGTCGAGCCAAGACGTCCCGAACGCGTTGCGAGACGCATCATCGATCAATGTCCTGTTTTTTTTTCCACCTCGGCTCAATACCCAGGCCTTTATGCGCCTGCAGGCCTGCAGGACAATAAAATGACGCAAAAAGTGGATATTAAAGAAGGAAGAGAATAATAAATTTAATATTTTGAGTGTTGAGCGAACCTGAGCGAATTTTTGAGGATTCGAGGCGGGTAGGTATATCTTCAAGGATAATATTATTTTTGTTAGGTTAGTCCTGCGTCGCTCCTTTGCGCGGCGTCGGCGTTCTCGGATCGATAGTGTTTTGTCTGCCCCGCTTCCGATGCACTTTCGGCGTTGCGTGTGTGCGGACAGGACGAGCAGGACGTTTCGCACACGCGCCCCTTCTCCGCCGACCAGCGCACTCCCCCCCTTCCCCTTTCCACCCTGCCGCAGGCCCGTAGCACTTACCAGCCTCAACTCGCATCCTCGCACAGGCTCCACGACGCATTTCTGCCCTTCTCCCTTCTACCTACTCCCTTCTCCTTTCTGGCAGGTCCTCCTCTGACCAACAGACTGCGCAACCTCCCACCTCAAAACGCTGGAGCAGGAGGGGGCGAACCGGCGAACGAACGTCGCTGGGGGAAAGATCGAGATGCTGTACGTCTTGGACGCGTCGCCAGCATCCCTTCCAACGCTGTTGGAGTAGGACGGGGAGTAGGAGGAAACTAGGTGCGGACTGTGCGGAGAAACCGAGAACGGGGAACTGTGCTCCAGTGTCGAGGATGTCGGTCGGGGATGTGGGTCGCCGGCTGACCCAATTCCGCCGCCAGACGCTTTATGACCCGCTTTGGGGAACCCATTAAACCGCCCGCGCTCCATCCACCATTTTCGCAGCTAGCGTACACCCATCGTCATCCTAAGAATAAGGTTCCCCCCAGTGGCCCCCACAGTAGGGGTTTCAATGTCTGTGAGGCTACGCAGCGCGGCTTTACGATCCGGCGATGCGAGGCGCACCTTGGGGGATTTTCGAGGAGCTGGGTGGAAGAATGCGCGCCGCGTACGTGACTATTATAAGCGATGTCGTGAAGTCGTAATGGCGACGGCGGAAGGGATCGTAAACCCGGTGCAGTCGCAGTCGCAGCGAATGGCTCCGAAATCTAAATTTATTTTTATGCTTCCAGGGGGCAACTGGAAAAACCCGCAAAAAGGGGAGCACAAAAATCAACATGAAATGAAAAACTAGTTGAGGACAGTTTCATCCCAAAGCAGGCCAACAGCAGCGGTATTTTAAGACCAAGCGTTCAATAATTATTAATTTGAAACTTCAATCCCTTCAATCAATGCTTGACGGCACCCACTCGCTGGCTCGTTGACAGCATTTTCCCATTCGATATGCGACATTCCATGAGGCTAATGTCCGAATCGTAAAATAGCCAACTCCAGCAGTGAGGTATATAATTTATCGAAATTCGGACGACGGCCAGGGGCCAGCAGGGGCGATGTGACGATGACGTCTCGCATGCATAATGCTTCGCTGCTTCGTGCACACGGCCTGCACTCGGTCAGTAACGACAAAACGACAGCGATGAAGCGATAGAATGGGGTGATGGAAAATTAGTGCGACCGGGGAGGTCGACATGCGAGTCCGCATGGTGAAAACTTTATGCCGGCACGAAAACGCCACACACACGTCAAACATTCAGCATTCAGAGGGTGGAGTGGGGCGGCGGGGGTGGCTGCTCCCATCGTAAAGTCAAGCCAAGCCAGCGGAATATGTGTGTTATCGATTCGCGTATCGGTGAATTTCATTTGTCTGCGTTTACAATTTCAATTGGATTTTTATCATGACGGGCGGACAAAAAAATGCAGATACGATACAAACAATGGCGAGCCTTCTTTTACCACCAGAGCAACCTGAGAGTATGTATTTGTGTAATTAGTTCCCGGCGCCTCCACAATGACTATCTCATAGCTGGCGCGGTCTGGCGGGTTGGATTTCTTCATGATTTTTTTGCGCGTCAACCTGCCACCGCCCCTGGCCCCGCCGTCTTGTTTTGTTTGCGGTCATTTCCAGACCGCACGTAACACGCTCCACGCTCCGCGCTCCCGAGGAAGTTTACGACCGCGCGCCGCGCAGCGAAATGCGAAATGCGCACGGCACGTTTTTTGCCCCGGCACGCATTCGCCTGCCACGCTCCGGAGGAGCATTAACGTCGACGGTGGTTTCGCGACACACGCCGGCGACACAATGCATCCGCGGCTTCCTGCACGTGCACACGACTACCAGATATGATGGCCCACCAGACCAACAGCCACCGCAGAGAGACACCAAGAAGCACGACACGACAGCCACAACGAACATCTTTTCGTGAAACTTTTGCCGCGTTGTGTAGAGTTGTGTAGCGTCAGCGTTCTTGAATTATACATTCGCTGAAGATGATAAACTTTAACTACGCCGGGCGTCGTTTTATTGATGGCCGTATAAAAGCTAGTTATGAGTCCATAAAGGCATAAAATTATGTACCTTAATTGGTTCGAACGTTTCTTCTGGTTTCCCGCACGGGTTTAACAACTCCGCACTTTGCGCACTTGAGGCGACGAAGAGTTGCCGACCGACGTGCTAATTCGATTAATCCACGGAACGACTGACCCAAATCAAAACTCATGAATGTCATGAAATTGCAATCGACGTTCAGTGTTCCCACATGCAACATACAAGTGGTGGCAACATGATTGAAAGCGAAAATCTTAAGTGCACCAGGTGCATAAATCAATTTGTTTTGGCCCGAAGTTTTGCAGGTTTTGCATGGAAAACAACAAATTGTGCGTTAAGGTGCAGCAGAGCAGAGGTTTTCCATGGTAGCCGCGTTCGTGACTGAGCAAAACAAATTTCTGATTTAGAAAAAAAAATGCGGGTCGTGTGCGGGTTTGGTCCTGCGCCGTGCGCGATATATAAGGACGATAAATCTCGGCGCGCGGGCCGATACGTTTTTACTGACACTGCGGCGCGCACGATATTTTCGCCGAGGAGTGTGCGCCATTATAGCCTCGAGGCGGTCGGGGCGGCGAATGATTTGCAATCATATTTAACATTTCCAGCGAGGGCCGTGGCGCGACAGCGAGCTTATCAGCAGCAAGTGGAGCAACACTTCTTCGAAGATTTAAAGTTGCGCACTGCGTGAATCAAGCCAATAAATAGTGACAACTTTATAAAAAGGGACCTTTATATGTTGTCGATGGGTTTTTTTGATTTTCTCCTTTTCGGCCGAATTTGTTTTTATGTGTTTGCGAATTGTTGCGAGTTTCAATCACGACCGGCACGAAGAGTGCTGCGTGTAGAATATAACCCCATCGACCTATCTCGAGCAGCAGCGGCGCGCCGCACCGACGAGTGGAAACCCCGAGGAGACGAAGTACGAAACAACAGCAGCTACAGCAGAGAGCCGAAACGACCGCAGGCTCGCACACTGCGCACAGTGCACCGCGAATGCATCTTCTCACATATTTCAATTTTATTAATATTACTAACAGCTTACAACCTTGCTACACATATTGCTACATTGCCTCAACATTACTTCTAGACGGATAAGTAGTACACTACCTATTCAAAGAAAGGCTCATAAGTTGTATTATTGATTTATTTGCTTTTATACTCCGCACTTTTCAGGTTAGAGCTCTTTAAGGCAGCTCGATTAATTATTTTCTTTCTCTCCTCTCGGCCAGAGACTGAAATCACCATATCGTCAAATTATTATAATAATTCGCCAAAACTTTAAAATTGAGTTTTAGGCACTTCCGGGGCCCTGAATGTGTTGGCCCGGGGCGCATCTTAAAGAGTGTCTTCTTGCCTATCAGGATCTGCTAGGATACTGAAAAAAGGAGTTCGCGTACAGGGAGTATAATGGATTTTCCGTCAAATGTCAGAAAATTATCAAAATAATTAGGCAAAACTTTAAAATTGAATTTTAGGCAATTCCGGGGCCATGAATGTGTTGGGATGGGGTGCATCTTAAAGAGTGTCTTCTTGCCTATCAGGATCTGCAAGAATACTGAAAAAGGAGTACGATTTCAGAAAATATAAAGCATTTTCCGACAAAAATCGTCAAATTATCAAAATAATTACCAAAAATTATAAAGTAGAAGTTAAGGCATTTCTGTGGCCCTGAGGGAGTTTGAACGGGGTGTATCTTAAAAAGCGGCATCTTGACTATCAGAATCTACTAGGATACTGAAAGAGGGAGTATGCGTTCGGAAAATATAATGGATTTTCTGTCGAATGTCGTCAAATTATCAAAATAATTCGCCAAAACGTTCAAATTGATTTTTAGGCACTTCCGGGGCCTTGAATATGTTGGGACGAGATGCATCTTAAAGAGTGCCTTCTTGCCTATCAGGATCTGCTAAGATACCGAAAAAGAAGTACGCGTTCGGAAAATATAAAGAATTTTCCGTGGAATGTCGTAAAATTATCCAAATAATTAGCCAAAACATTAAAGTAAATTTGAAAACATTTTTGGTCCCCTACGGGGGTTCGGACGGGGTGCATCTTAAAGAGTGTCTCCTTGCCTATCAGAATCTACTAAGATAATGAAAAAAGGAGAACGCGTTCCGAAAATAAAAAGGATATTCCGTAGAATATCGGCAAATTGTCAAAATAATTTGCCAAATTTTTAAAGTGGATTTTAAAGCACTTCCGGGGCCCTGAAGGGGTTGGGACGGGGTGCAACTACCCACAATCTCCAACCTAAGAGTCGTGCAGGTGAACCATGACACTAGCGCCACACCTGTCAACGATGATATTTTCGCTAGTGCTCTAATTAAAGCAGTCTTTTTATTATTATATTGTTTAAATGTGTGGTCAAAATATGAACTAAATGAGTTAAGTTTGGTGTGCGTTCGCCTTCGTCTCACTTCGTGAACAATCTGCCACGTTCCATAAATAACTTAAAAGTCCTTGCCATCGTTAAATTATGGGATAATCAGGTCTTTTGTTGCTTCACGACTATGCCATTTTTTCTGCGTAAACTCGCAGTGCATGCACGAGTTTCCTGATTATTGTTCGGTTCCCGAGTGTTTAGTGCCTTACTTATCTGATGATGCAGGCCTGCTGGCCACTGCGCGTACACATCTTGCAACTGCCTTTGTTGCTTACTTTTCTGCGGCAATATTTTTTTCTTCATTTTGTTGTTTATGTTACCAGTGGCATAGTAGCATGGTATCTCCAGGCAAGCGAGAGGCGGCTCTCGTTTACCGGATTCGTTAGTTTCGCCGGCCGTGGAGCCGTAGAAAAATCCGTTGGCTAATCCGATGCATTACTTCGATGGGAAAACAATGCGTCCCAATAGTGCACGGCTGCAGCGCACCGCTTCAGCTATCGCAATCATAGCGCAACGAGCGTAATTAAGTTAAGATTGCGCATCGCCTCTCGCCGGCAAGGAACAAGTAGAAATTAGAAAAACACAGCCAGCATGCGTTTTCTTCGCTTGGCGAAAAGTCGTGTTTGGAAACTGTGCGCGCTGTGTGCTCTCGTTTATTACGGCCGCAATCCGGCAGATGCGTGCGGATGATAGTGCGGCGCGCCGTATACACGTGTAGCTGCACACGACGCAGTTGGAATTGCTGCCCCCAGACCCCCAGACGGAATGCCGGCTGGCTACATTTGCTGAAGGAGTCGCATGCGGAACGACGATATCGCTCAGCCCGTCGCCATGCCATCCCGCAGGAATAACACGGGCGCGTTGCAGCCGCATCAAACCACCAGCGGCACTACACCCAGCCATTATACCGCCGCCATCCCACCGTCGTCTCCAAGATGCAGACATCGTACGTTTTTGGCGCGCGCTCCGCCGCGACCGAAATTGCATAAGTGGTCGTTTTCCTCGAGGCTGCCGCCCGTCCTTGTGTGTTTGGGCGAATCGGGCGGATATTTCGCGCCATTGATTTTAACTGCTGATAGCTTTCGAAGCTTCGAAAGCTTCGCTTGTGTTCTATCTGCACCCAAGGCTCTACAGCGTCGCGCATCCGGTCGATGCACACGCGCTTCTTCGTTCTTATTTCGTGTATTAGTCGTAGACTCGAAGTTGGGAAGGGTTGGCTCCTGCATACGTACGATTTCTTTATCTCAGCCAGACGCGAAACTATTTCGTTCTATTTTTCGCGCGCGCGCCAAGATAACCGTTCTATCACTATCACACGATGGGTGCAATATCGTGGAGAAAAATTCTTATAGAAATATTTTAGCCCGAGCTGCGTTCGTCTTTCAGGGTTCCTGGTCTTCTTATTTTAGCTAAATGTTGCGGTTCATGCGAAAAAAATTAGAATAAAAAGGTCGTTTCTGCCACGCGGCCACGCGCCGCGCCACAAGAAAAGGCGAGTAGTTGTGGGACTTGGGAATATCTTCTCTTCTTCTCGTAGTTTATGAAGAAATTAAACGCTTTAGCGTGCCCATAATTTCGACGCTGGATGCGGTAAAGAGATTAGGTTCGAGTTAATTTGCGTGGGGCATGTGAAACGAGCCGAGTGCGGAGCGCTCTTCGGCAAACACATGCGCAAGCGAGTTTGCCGTGGATGATCAGAATCGAGTTTTCAAACCCGACACACAATGCAACCATGTACGCATCGCATATTCAGAGGATAAATGATCATATCCACTATGCACTCTCCACTAAAGCAGCACACCTTGGATCGTTGGATATGTAACACACAATGTCAATAAGGTCTCTATGTATTCAGAAAATATGTTATGGCAAAAAGCTGGAAACCAAATATTGAGTACGAGATATAGAGACCTGTTTAAGAGTCCATTGAGAACCCAAAAGATACTTTATTTTTGAATCTGCTTTTTCTCTTCCCCCCATAACTTGATCTGTTTATTTTTCGCTGGACCTAACTCCTATAGGTCCTAGGGTTTCGAGATGTTAAATAAAACAGCCATTTGTGAAATATCACCGATTCCTGGACGCGAGTGCGAAATGTGCTGAGAGTCAACTCTTCAACTCCAGCGTGTCGCAAACGAGGTTGCAGACTAGTACGATGAC
>JARJDQ010000522.1:0-15806 GCA_030264215.1 Geostiba sp. GC000077 | reverse complement strand
GGAAAACAAAAAAGCAACGAAGGAGATAAGAAAAGCAACACTCGGCAATCACTCGGCGGCGCGCTCTCGGTGATTCCTTGCACACTGTCCTTGTGTGCTCACGCGTTGTGCGTGTCTCTGACTGAGTCTATGCATGGCAGACTCGCCGTTGCCGTTCACAATTAAAATTTACAAAAATCGTAATTTTAATTTTGAAAAAACAAAATTTAATCGACTATGGTCGCAGATAAAGTACTGTACATACTTCAAGTGGAAAACAGAATTACATTCTCGCTCGGAATGTAATTCACTGTTTTCCACTTTTAGTATGTAATGTACTATTACAATTAGATACAATTTGGGCTGCTTATTTTTGCATACATACTAGAAATATGGAACCACCAGTAAAGCAGGGGTACCTTTTAGTACTAGTACTACGAAAGCCGAAATAAATTACTTCTCTTTTTGCTAACCCGACAACAATCAGTCTTTGGTTGCACACCCGTACTGTTTACACAACCGCATTTACTCGCTTCACTGAATGCCAGCTCTTTTCCGGTTACATTTACTCTATTTTTTACTGACATGCCTAATACCCATAATATGTTGATTTATTTGACACTGCAGAGAACGGAAAGGAAAGGCATTGGTAGGAATTACGTTTGGTACTTATTTATGTACACTGGTCGGTAATATTCATGTAGGGGAAGCGAATTTTACATAAATGGGATTCAAGTTCCCTTCAGAAAGAAATTGCATGTTTGAGGTATCTACCAAAGTTGGATCGATTCACTCTATAGTTATACAATGGTTCAATTAAGTTAGGAACTCTGCATCTGCCCCCTGCCCCAGAAAAGAGGTGCAGTCTGTATCAGGACTTGCCAAAATAGTTTTCAAAACTATTTCAAATACCAAATAGAAAATAGTCAAATACTTTCGAAACTATTTCAAATAGAAATATAAAAAATGAAAAAAGTATTTTAAAATAAAGTAGTATTTATTTCGAAAATAAAAATATTTTTAAAATAGTAAAATAGTAATAACTTCAATTGCAAATTTTCAAAAGTCGTGCGTTCTTTTTCGACACTTTTATGTTTTATAAAAAAAAACATTTTACTTTACTATTTTCAAAATAAAAACATTTGAAATACTTTTCTCATCTATTTTGATCAAAATACATTTTCAAATACCAATGAAAATGGTCAATATAAAATAGTCGAAATAGTTTTTATAAAAGTATTTTGAAAATAATTTTCAAAATAGTATTTTCTATTTAAATATTTCTATTTTATTTTCGGCAAGCCCTGGAAAAAAATCAATATGAACAACATCTACTGCACTTACTGTTGATATGCGCCGAGTGGCACATATTGAACCACCACCAGCGTGTCATTTAATTTAACAAATAATGTCACTTCACAACTTCATTCATTAATTATCATTAATTCGATATCAGCAATGGATGATATTAAATCTAAGTACAGTTTGTCACTTGAACACACCGCCGATTGCGTCCAGCTTTCGTTGTTGCTGCATTTCTGAAAGCTGAAAGTCATATTAGATAATATAAGCGTTTGAATTGTGAATGCACTTTGCGTGAAGAGAACGAACGAACACATTTGGCGTGAAATGTTTACCTGTTTACGTTATGCCGTTATACGTTTGCATTGTGCACTAGCCTTTAGAGCTACGTTCTAAATGTGAGGTTGACGAGTTGAGAGTGACCTGAATGACGTTCTAAAAGTTGGGATGCACACTCCGGCGTGATTCACGCTCAGTTTTAGAACTATTTTGTGTGCACTCTGGTACACCCTTCGTCGACCCGCTTCTGTAGCGAGTCTTCCCCCACCACAGCAAATTGTCTAAAAAATTGCAGAAGACGGAAAAATAGAATTACAAATTCTTTTCCGGGGTACAATTTAACATTGTTTATTGCAAAATTTCATACTCTAGATCTAATTTTTTAATTTATTTTCAGATGTAAAACAGTAAAACTATTGAGATCTGGCGTTCTCAAACGACATAACCTCTTTAAACGTGGTCTTTTCAGATGGTTAAAATGCAAATCAATAATCGGATGAAAAAGTATATACATATAACGTCAGCAATGACTGACTTGAATAAAGTAATTCGTTGAGGTGTACCGGATAAGAATTTGTAGTACGACAATCAATATAAAATATATATTTTAACGCTAGATATTCAACAGTTTGAGATCGCTTGGCACGACACATCAACCAGTGATCGTTCTAAAACTTCAGTAGAAGAAAAACCACGTGACATCAATATCGCCTGGTTGACAACCTCACATTTAGAACGTACCCTAGGATTCCATACTCGCCGTTTGGAAAGAAATTCACATCATCATTATTACGCAACAATAGACACGGCGAGACAAAGGAATGCTATTATATACAGAGTGTATACATATACTATACTGGAATTACGCATGTTGTGCTTCTTCTACACTCAGCGTTCAGTTTAAAACGATTCATACCAAAACGATCAGGGCCTACAATACAGTCCCGTCAACGGTCGGAATACAACAAAAAATCGGAATGATAGGATTTTTGTTGGCGGTTCACGCCCTGAATTGAAGGCCCTGGTCGTTTTGCAATGAATCGTTTTAAAATGAACGCTGAGTATATCACTAGCACAACTTCCTTCCTTAATTTTCATAAACGTCACCCATAAATTGATTGTCGCGTATTCGCGTAATAATGAAAATATGACTGAAACATCTGGAAGTAGCATTAAAGAGTTTGTAGATCGTATATATTGGTTCAATTAACCAAGCAGTAATGAAGAAAGTTATGGCAGTAAAGAAAATGAAAATATAACTTGGAAAATAAAAGCAATTTCCATTTATACAGGGTTGTGTAGTGCGGGAAATCTCCAAAGTGATGGAAATAACACCGTATGCAACTTATTGTACATCAATTTACAATTTGCCGGGTTTACACTTGTAACAAATCTGCTATATAACACCGATTTTTTTGTGAAATTCGACGTAAAATCCTGGATATTTTCCGAACGCGTGATCTTCCAAATTTTTTTGCGGATTCGGATTGCCAAGAAAACGCTGTTTAGTATGCACCTCATTGCAACCCCTTCAGAGGCTCAGTTCCATCAATGTTACATGTAACAGTAACAAATGTGTTACAAGTGTAAAGCAGCATTTAATGTTTTTTTTGTGAAATTATTTCTTGAACGTATTTTAAAATTGGTGTAAAATGGGTTGCATACGGCGTACATTTGGATGCTTCAGCCCGATGCCCCGGTATATCCAACTATATACAGACGAAAAAGGGGGGCGCACCGATCCGACGCGACGGTTGGATAATCGCTAGTGTCACTAAGCCGTAAGCAGCATCCAGCATCCTGCATGTATTGTCAAGCTCGAAGGTGGTTGGTTCGATGATGCTGTTAGGAATTGATTTAATGTGAACTCCACAAGTGTGTAATTTACATCACTGAACATCCAAGCTGGAGCGATTAGAAGTAGAGCTTCCTTATGAAGTGCCAACAAGTGCAAACAATAATTTAATTGAATTCCATCCAACCCCGCAACCCCGAAGTATGGCTGTCATATCAAAGTATTATAAAAATTATAAAAATATGGCACCATTCCCTAATCTTTTAAACCTCTTCATCCGTGTCTCTTGAAAGGAGCAGCCAACAACAAAATACATTACAATAACTTGTTATAAGAGGATAACTACGTTGCTATTGTCCCGACCTTCGTAAACTTGGTAAACCATTGGTAAACTTTATCACGTTTGTTTTAGTATAGGTATCTTAGAATAGAATTAATAAATTCAGTTCGCGTAATTTAAGCGCTACTTGCATTTTAGCAATCTGTGCTGCACCCGCACTTGTTGATACCACAGCCAGCGCACCGGCGCGGGCGTCGCAGATTTTACACTGACTGCCCGCCGCGCCGCCGCCGGTTTTTGCACTGCCGCCTCCCTAGCGAAGAGTCTGCGCCGTAGGAACTGTTCTATACCGCGCCACTACCCTACTCACGCCCCCCGCAAACATTTATGCATGTATTGAGAGTGGAGTGGAGGGAGCCATGGGGACGTCTTCATTGTTGTGCGTCGTCAACTTCATTCTTACCAACGAGATGCGAAAATAAGCGTTTGCGAATAATGGAAGGCAACTTAGCGTAAGAATATTTAACGCATCCCTCTTCAGCATTGCTTATATTTTACTGCTTCGACCACAAAACTTTCTTCCTGCCACTTAACACTATAAAGGCGGCTTTACACTTGTAACAAATTTGTTACAGTTACATTGATGGAACTGAGCCTCTGAAGGGGTTGCAATGAGGTGCATCCTAAACAGTGCCTTCTTGGCTATCCGAATCCGCAAAAAAGTTTGGAAGATCACGCGTTCGGAAAATATCCAGGATTTTACGTCGAATTTCATCAAAAAATCTGTGTTATATAGCAGATTTGTTACAAGTGTAAACCCGGCATAATATTGTTNCTTGTAACAAATCTGCTATATAACACCGATTTTTTGATGAAATTCGACGTAAAATCCTGGATATTTTCCGAACGCGTGATCTTCCAATTTTTTTGTGGATTCGGATAGCCAAGAAGACGCTTTAGGATGCACCTCGTTGCAACTTGCAAACCCTTCAGAGGCTCAGTGCCATCAATGTTACATGTAACTCTAACAAATTTGTTACAAGTGTAAATCCGCCTTTAAATACTATTAAACCCGAATGGTTAAAACTTTAAAACTTAGTTTTGAATTAATTTTAGTCAAAGTTTATAAAAATATTAATAATTCTGTTTAGATGCTATTTAAGAAAAAACTGACTTTGTAGGTATGTTTGATTTTAACAACAGCTGCTGTGCAACGAAACAGCATTTTATTATTATGCATATTGCTAACCTAAAAATCGTAACTTTGATGACCTCGAGTAACCAAACGCAGAGAGTGTGAACATTTTTGTATGGAGATTTTCTACTCAGAATTAATCAAAGAATCGTGCCACATGTAGATTATCCGTCAATTCATTTATACCATGTATAGTATTTAATTACTGGCCTGGAGATTAAAATATAAAATGGTTGAAAACGCAAATTGTGTCTAATGTGTCTTTCTTGGACTTGTTTAGGTGCTTTGTGAATTTTTACATACCTGATGGGTGTGTTCAGTTGCTGTTCAGTGTACAGTTGGAGTGGCCCATGTCCATGAACGATGCTTAATTAAAGAATCAATGGACTATGATAAAAACAATTATTGTAGGTATTGTTTTGATGTCAATTTGTTGCCATGTGAGAATACAACAAAATGGCGTCGTTTACTTCGCAACTGGTTTGTCAATGCTCTTACTACATAAGAAAACAATATGAAAAACAATGATCGCAAAATTCATCACTTAAAACTTTAGTTACCTTTAGTAATACTAATAACAAATTGTGCGTATAATTAATTTTTATTTTCATTTATTTACCTTTTCTTATAACCACGACTGTTCGTTAAGAATTCTTAATTTTACTTAAGAACTGTTATTGCGATGTGATACTATAAAGATTACATTATCGATGTTATGCGCGAACTTGAATTAAAAATAGCTGATGTCTGTGTTACCGATGAATTCTACCCACGTAGATATGTTTCAGTTTCAATGTTTGTTTGTGTAGTCTGTTGCTTCGTTGCTTGCAGCACGGAGGAATTCAGTGCTGTAATAAGCAAGCAACGCCATTTTTTGTGAACATTTAAATATAGAAATGCAATTAGTTTGGTACAAATAACTGATAAATGATCACACAACCGGAACAAATATTTAAAGTGCAATGTACCATGTGTAATAAGCATTTGTCAAATTAGGTTTGTATGGAGTTGTGCGTTATTTTTCTTTCATTTATTCATAAAAGTGTGTCAGTTTCTTCCAACGTTCCAACACTTCCAACGCATCCAATTTTGTTGTAATAATCAGCTAGGTGCGCGTCATCGACCAATCAGAAGGCGCGCTTCGATTGTTTTGTTGGTAGACGTAGACTTGCCCACGAACACTACAAATGGGAAATTATCAAATTTAACGTTGAATAACTCTTAAAATGAATTGCAAAGGCATTTGAGACTTTGTTAAACGTTGGCTGGACCTCCTAGCGGACGATTTTAAGTGATGCTTTAACAAATTTATGTGATAAAAGTACAAAACTGCGCGATTTTGTCAAAGATGGACTAGTCCATTTTGCGCACGGCTGTGCAGCGCGCATGCGCCTTTGCTCTCGGCGGGGGAAACAGCTGACGAACCCAAACAACTTTGACACTAGCGAGCGCTCCTGCAGCGCACGCAGAGAGTGGGGCAGGGGCATCCATACGCAGACATCTTGGTTGCGCTTGTATGTGACGGCAGGATTCGTGATCGCGATCGCGCTTTTCGATCGCATGATGACAGAAAGCGTTTTCCCGACGCGCCTCCATCGCTAACCGCCTCCACGGCGAAGGGCCCGGGTGCAGGGGCGGCCATGTTTAAAGCTGCTTGCAAGCTCACCACCGACGACGACGGGACGACGGCCGCCAGCAGGAGCAGCGCCGCATGACGTCACGTAAGTTGCCTGCATACAAGCATATTTCTCTCGTCCGGCTCCGCGCATGTATGAGAGCGATAGATTTACATGCAATCGGGGGATTGGATTGGGAGCCGAGGAGCGGAGGAGCTTCGCTGCTCCTGCTGTTTCGTTTAGTTTAGTGTTTGCAAGTGCGGTGTCGGTCGGTGTGTCGCCCAGCGCTCCCAATTTCGGTTTCGGCCGCCAGCAGGGATTACCAGTTCTTTATCAATCACAAAACTCTAAGGTAAACAACTGCGATACGCAGGAAATCAATCAAATCATTCAAAAATCGCCACTTTTGCCAGGTTTTCATTGAGAAACTCGGAACATGTTGCATGTCCAAACATGTTAAAGACGGAGTGAAATAAAAATGGTGCAATACATCGAGTCTATCGGTGGTTGTGTAAGCTACTGCTACTCGGCCTAGTCAGCGCACTAGTGTCGTAGTGTCATTTCGGAAGTGTGTTAGTGTGCAATGACCTTGAAAGCAGCGAAATATGCATACATGCTTCGCATACGCTGTGCATAATTCGTTCGAACGGTACCGAAGGCCCGAAGCAGAGCAGAATATAAAATTATCATTAGCACCCACATAGCACGGAACCCCACCAGGCTACCAAGGATCTAATTCGATATGGATCTGGCCGAATCAGATCCAATCAGAATGTTTTTTTTTTTAGTGCGTCCATTGTTCCTGTGCGGCTGTGCGGAGAATCGTTTCGTCAGCGCTGCAACTTGCATCGCGCGACACGCGACACGCGACACAGGACACACGACACTAATTAGAGATCAGAGCAAAATCCAAGAGATGCGTCTGTGCGTGCGCTGCATCTGAGAAAGTCAAAAGTGTTTTAAAGTAGGACGTTTCGCAATCACATCGTACAAGGTGCGCAAACCATGCACGCAATAAAAACCCAACACGACCAACACCGATTCAATACGCAATGAATGTAATCATCTGTCAAGAAACAGTATCGAATTCGGTAGGATTTCATTCATCAGTCGCCATTTTGTTAGGATTTTAAGTCATGTCTTGGCAAAATTGATATTTTGTCTCGTGTGGAATGCCTTTGACCTTGACCAAGTACAAAACGTACTAAAAATTTCGAAAAGTATCACAACACGAAATACTCGAGTCCTCGAGTCGTTTCGAGTCATTTCGTCATAATGAGAATTTTGGTGTTTTAACCATTTATTTATTTTTTTGTTTATTTATAGATTATTCATTAATGCAACGTTTTTGTTGTGGCATTGTGTGTTGCTAGCTGAACTGTGCCTGTGTCCGTGTGTGTTTGGAATCGTCTTTTACCGATAAAACACGAAAAGCGAGCGCTCAGTGCGCAGGCAAACGAGAAAGAGAACAAAACACTGACGATGATGACGACTCTGACGTGCACTGGCACTTGTTTGCTATGCGCCGGACGATAGGAGCTACTGGGAGCTAGGAGCTATACTTTCGATACGTTTACGTTTACCGAATACCGACACTGACACCGGCGACTTCACTTCACTGATTGCGATTATATTGTGCCTATTACAGGCGTACAAAACGATGCGTAGGACTTTTTAACACTCGCATTGCATTACGGGTATTTATGAGTGAGGAGTGTGGTATGCACATCGATATCATGTGATTACATTTTTTTCGTTTTCTTCAAAACCAATGAAGAAGCAACAGCAGCTAGAAACAAAAATGTACTGCCTGTGTCAGCCAATAGGATTGCGCTTTTGTTTCTCTTTGTGTTGCTCGGTATCGCGTCGTGTTGAGGTTTGTTAACGCGCTCGTTGTTGCGTTATCAGACACCTGCAAGTTGCAAGTGGACACGGGCGTCTATCATGATCATGAATGAAGTGCTGCATACCCAGTAATGCTAATCGTTATCACTCAACATTCTTCGGATGTCTTGTCTTTGCGTTCAAATTGTCAAATATAAGTAGCTACTCATCGAGTGATCATTCACTGAAAAAAAACTTTCGTGTTTTATAATATAAAGTCCACATTAATAGTATAATTAATATTAATTATTGTTCTGTTGTATTTTGACTGTAAGTAATTAAAATCGTAATTGATAACATTGATAACGGTTATCTACAAACTGAATAAATCACATTCATGCTCAATGTAGACATTTTGTCGCTTTGAACGCTCGGACTGAATATTTCGGAAATCAACATGTTTGCGAGGTTGTGCACTCACCCTGTATGTGTGACACTGTGATTTCTAGCTATTTTTACCACAAAATGCAGAAACCAAGCCAAACAACGAAACCGCGAGGTGAAAGTGTTTTATTTTTATGTTTGGTGACAAATCTTTAAGGTTATAATCGAAATGTTTACATTGTTGCAGATGCAAACCTAATCGTTCCTCTTATCACGGCAGCAGCGGGTTAAAGTTGTGAATCCCAAACATGACGACAACACACGCAGCGCCACCTGCCATCGACGCGAAGAACGTCAACGAGATCTGGAAAAACAACTTCAGCGTGAATAACAATAATACTACTGGAAAGCTGTGTGGACGCAGCAAGTTGATCCACCTGGATGCGGTGAAGACTTCATGGGCTGGCTTGCACAACAATGTCAACAATAACAACAATCAACTAGTGACTGTGACGGCGGATCTCAATGCGAAAAGTGGACGCAATGGAGTCGTGCATGAGGATTCCGATAATAGTAATAGCAACGGCAGTAACCACGCCAAGCTGGTGGAGGTGGAAGTGGAGAAGTACTCCAATGATGATGGGAACGATGGGAATGATCACTTGGATGCTGCCGAAGTCGCCAGCTCACCGTCGCATCATGCGCGCCGCCCGATGAATGCTTTCTTGATTTTTTGCAAGAAACATCGACCGATCGTCCGGGGGCAGTTTCCGCAGTTGGAGAATCGAGGGGTAACGCGCATCCTGGGCGAGTGGTGGTCGCTGTTGGACGCGAAGGATAAGGATCCGTACACGGAGTTGGCGAAACAGGTAAAATTCTTACCTCACATTGGCCAACAAGTTTTTTAAACGTATTTTTCTGTTTCTTAGTATAAAGATGCTTTCTTCACGGCAAATCCTGACTTCAAATGGTACAAACTGCCAGCGCCGCCGCTCAGGACATTGCCAACACGTCCTACGAAGGTCGAACACTCGCCGCCAATCAGCCCTATCACGGTCAACCATAATCCAGGCGCGGTGACGCAGCAGAACTCAAGTTCCAGTCTTCCTTCCGGGGAGTTCACGCCAGGCAAATTGGCGGACGAGTCACAGCTAGGCATGCTCTCCTCCCTCTTCACCGCCAACTCGTATACCAAAGCAACCGAGTCAGAAAATCTCAACAACAATAATAACAATAATAACATTACCGATACAATCCCCACTCCTTCGTTCGTAATCTCACCACCATCGCAGGACACTTGCGATATTTCGGCGCCAAAGCCTTTGAAAAAGCGCACTGTCCCCGACATTGACTTGCAAACAGAAACCGAAACAGTTGAGGGTCATGAAGCTGGGAATGATGATGCTATTGATGTCGGCAGCAACGGGCGCAAGTCCTACCGGAAGGGCAAAGGTAACCGCTACGCCGATATCATGGCCAGCGGTAAGCTCATCAAAAATAAGCGCTCTAGCATGGACAAGCTGCCAATCGCCGACGCTCCACTCCCCACCAAGTTGAAGCTCACGGAAACAATTGAGAAGTTGCAGGGCCGTCTTGCCCACCACTGTAATAACAACACTGCTACGACATCACCGCAAGCCTTATCGCAATCAAGTGGCGCTGACACCAACGCGGACACCACCACCACCACCACCACCAATTCAAATTCCTCACCACACCAACCTGTTGCTATTCACCTCAACCACTCACACAACGATCTTGAGGTGGAGCGCATCAGGACCATCTCGGAGGTCTCCGAAATGTCCGATGTTGCCGATTACTCCAAGGCGATACCCTCGTTCGACCTGGACGCTCGGATCGTCCAGCTGCCCAACCTCTCCTACGACACGTACATGCAGCGCAAGAAGGAGGCGAAGAAGCGGAAACTGCCCAAGGGCAACACCAAGGCAGCCAAGCACGCCAAGAAACTACTACCACACACTCACAAAGAGAGCCAAAATCATACACATAACCTCAATCACCAAGCTAGGAAGCGGACATTTACTGAGGCGCAGTTGAATTGCAAGCCGAATGGGAATGGCATCGTCCGCAGCGAGGCCGAGAAGCAAACCGGGAGCAAAAAGCGGAAGAACAAGAATAATATCACGCACCTTACGAGTAATACATCGATTAATGTATTTGATGACATGTCCGGTTTGGTAACGCTCGCTGCGGTTGCGTCGAATCTGAGCAATAATAATACCAATGCTCTGAATTTAAACAAAACGTGAAAGGAAGTATTGAATTATTGAAACAAATGGTGCCTGTAAACTCATAAACATATTTTTTGCAATGATGGGAATATGTCATGAATATTTTAATCGCGTTTCATTCACGTTTGCGCTTGATTTTTCGAGGAAGTTCTTGTTGAATGTTTGACTAAAATATTTATTCGTGTTGTACTTTTGTGCTGGTTTTGTAGCTTGATTTTAAGGTCAGGCGGATCAAGAGTCGAACACGCAAAACCGATATAGTTACCAATATGTAAACAAATTTAAATCTTATTATTCTATATTCTATATACATATTATTACTACATATTCTAATCGTTGAAGACAAAGAGAGAAAGAAAGAGAGTTCTATTATATCAAGTTGCGCATTGCTCGCCAATGCGAATCAATCAACATATTAATTACCGATTACCAAATTCTATGCTAGTTATACACCGCACTCGTTAATGATTATGTTTAAATGTTACGTTTATGTTCTCATACTTTAAATTTTAAGTATGTTACGGATTACGATCGTATATACAAGTCATCTCATGAGGAGCAAAAAAGTATTCATTACAATTTTAATGTAATTCGATTAGGTTATAAGTGCTATGAAGGATATTTTGAACATTGGAATGAAAAGTAAGAGGATGATAGTGAGAGGAACCGAAAGTATTTATGCAAAGATCTAAAACTAAAAAGCAAAGTAAAGTTGATTTTTTTTTAGTTGGGCAACAGAATGGGTGATAATATGACTTAAGATATTGACGGAGAGTCCTTGCAAAGAAATGAAAAGGCCTTAGTATGAAGAAACGGAAAGGAAAGGAATTATTCTTAATACACATATTCATTATACATAAAAACATTCTATATTTTTGTTATGCTTATTTAATATTTTATTGTACTGTATACTATTGTATTTTATTTTGTATTATTTAACTTTATTACTTATTACTATTTATGAAAAAAAGGGTTTTGTTTGATTTATTTAATGTTCACTATACAGGGTTTGTTTTTTTGAAACGTAAAATCTGTTCATGTTGAAGTGAAGAAAACGGAATTGAAATTGTGAAAGTGATATATCGACAGAGTGAAGAAGGAAATATGTATTTTATTAATGAATGTTGTAAAAACTACTCAGTATTCCATAATCTATATTTTTGTTAAATTTAGAAAAAGTAGATACAGATGAAGCGCGAGCGAGACGAAATCATAAAAGTGAAAAAATCAATTTTAACCTAAGTTTAGGTTCTAGATAGGGACTAGTATAGTGGACATCTACGACGTGAACAACTCGACCAATAATTGTACATGTACATTTGTTAGCCTTATTAGGGTGATGTTGATTGTAGAGATGTATAGACAGACGGCGTTTAGAGTTTGTACCAGTACATCACCTATCAGTGAATCCTCCAACACAGAACACAGCATATGTAAACAATAATCAAAAAGTGACCATTTTAGAGGCTATTCCAACACACATCATAAATATCTTCAAATGGAAAAATTGATCACATGATCACTAATTGACGACTAAGAATGATGTTTTAGCATGTCCTATTCTATTCCTATTTAATGCTACTATCCTTCGAGGTTATAAACTAGGGAACCTTCCATTATAAGAGTGTCAAGTGCAAATCAAAATTTAAAATTGCGATTTTAAGCTTTTCAAGTTATATCACATTTCTTGTTTTAGATTTACAGCTTGGCTTATTGATATTGACATCCTTGCCCTATTACCCTTAACTTACCTAAATAAATATTCGCAACAAAACCAAACTAGAAAGTGTGTGCCTTTACTTAAATGTTTGTTGTGTCACCGTGTCACGAGAAACTTTGACTCTTCGATGCTTAATGCTTGAGTTATTAACAATATTTTCCGCAGTTTATGTTGCCACCAGTTGTCATTTTCATTATCAGCGATATTGTAAGTACGTATGGAGAACAAATTGTATTGGGATTTGTGAGATAATGCTTATTCAGAGTATATCAAAATAAAGGTTTATTAAATAAATGCGGGCCTGGCGTTTAGTCTTTACTGGTTTGTAAATTGAATATAATTTAAACTAGATGTAGACTAGACACTTAGACAGGACCACTTATGGGGACAATTTGATAATAGTTACAGTTACTGTTACAATAAATAGTACTTGATGGTACTTAATAGTAGTTTTAGTTGCTTTCAAGTTGTAGAACTTGTTGAAAGTGCAAGTGATTCGACAGTAGTGATTCCTTTCAAGCCAACATCATGATACCCTGCAAAGTGATTAACTCCAGAGAATTTATCCTCATTTTTCTTCTGACTGTCCTCATACAGGTAAATTTAATTGTAAAGGAATAAAACTTATATAAATTGTCCTTAAGAAGTTTAAAATATATGCAACACACACTGCTCGGAGTTTCGAAGAAAAAATACGTTAGGCAACACAAACAGCACATAGGTTATAGCTAGCACAAAACCACAGAAGTAAAGGAATCAATTCATTTTATTTCAGAATACTTTATGTGACGATGAAATCAAAGCAGAAATCAAACTCTACACCGAACTTCGCGAGCAATGCTTGACCAAGTTGAACATCACAGCCAACCTCCAAGATCAAACCCTGTCAAACTTAGCCTGCATGGACCGTTGCATACTGGAAAAAGTTGGCATTATCACAATCGAGGGTGCGTTCAACACGGAAAACATCCCACCAAACATTCGCAACGTTGCCGTGGTCTGCAACGAAGAGACGCAATCCCTAGAACCATGCCAACGCGCACAGAATTATAACTTATGCGTGTTTAAAACGGTGGGGATCAAAGTGCTTGCTGAGGTCTGCGCCAATGAAACGGCAGTTGAGATTGATTTCGACGCGATGCCCAAAAGCATGATGAACTTAACCGATGAGAATTTAAATTGTTACAATCGCTGCATGCTGATTAAAATGGAGAAGATCGATGTAAAGAATAACATCAACGGAAATCTGTTGAAGATTTACGTTGATAATACCGAGAAGGTGCAGGAGAGCGTGAGGATCTGCGAGGAGGGGAATCAACAGGATGATAAATGCCTGCAGGCAATTCGAAGGGAGATGTGTATCATAGAGAAATTATCTTGAGTATCAGATACTATTACTGGATTGTAATCACATCAAGATCAAACATTCCGGCATTTTGAATACGATGATTATGCAGTCATATATCAATAAAGGTTGATTAAAACAATGTAATCAACAACTCTCATTATTAACATGTCACTCAAATGACAAATTTCAAATTAGGAATCGTTGTACTTGCACTTGTATTTTATTGTTGCACTCGTTTCACTTGTTACGTGGATGCATACTTGGTTGCAATGGTTGCTATATAACCAAACTAAATTCACAGCACTCAACTCACATCCATACATGTGTATATGATTAATACCTAATGGTAATTAATTATCGTAATACCAGGTCTATGCACTTGCATTCCCATTGAATGTTTGATACAACACAACAACAAAAACGTAAATAAAGATGTAACGTTGAAGTGATGATTGCTATTAACATTATAGGCAACCCAATATACACATTTTGTTGACATACAAGTTGCTGATGAAAACTTTCCTAATATCAAGTTATTGTAGCGCAAAATAACACTCAGTATATTATATTATGCATTATGTACACAATTCTGCATTCCTAACAATCGCAGTAACTTTGTTATAAAACACAGCCTGGATTCGTTAAATATTTATCCATAAATATGAATATGTTTGCAGCATTTTTAGCGTAGTGCGTATAGCACGTTGAAATATTAGGCGCTGAGATTAATTATGCACTCATTTAATGCGCTTGCGTCTCTGTGCCTTCCTCCCATAGCACTCCTGTGCATTACAGCATTACGCAAAAAATGTGAAGCATTCGGCGAGCACTCCAACTATCTACCAACCAGCATTTGTCAATTTAAAAAACACAGAAAGTGCTTCCGCAACGCACACCGCACTAATTAAGCGCTCACAAGCGCACTTGACCCAATTACTTTCCTCAAATTTCAACCGGCAACCCAATTTTCCGGCAGTCACATGGTCACATGACCATATATTTCACCGCTAAAACGGTAAACCACCGGACTTTTTAAATTAAGAGATTCGGTGTTTAATAAACTTTGGTTTTAGTTGTCGGCGAAATATCAATCGATGCTGGTTTTCATTCGATTTTATCGGCGTGTGTGAATTTATTGTGTGCGATTGCGGATGACGCGGGCGCGAGTATAAATACAATACAGCTTTGTTGTGTTCCTGCACTATTTTCACGTCGACGATAATTAACGCAATTCGACGGAAAAGTGGCTTAAATGTTAAAAACAGCGAACTATTGAATTGAACATTTGTTGCGCAAACATAAAGATTTTTCATCCTAACGTATACTTCCTTGAAGATTAGTCATTAGTGTTATAATGAGTACAATTAGTGCATTAATAACGTTAGCTTTAACACTATTCAGTTCCACAACACAAAGGTAAGCACAATAGAAATAAATATTGAATACTTTTTATTTACGCGAAAATCATTCTATTTGTGCGCTGGGATAAAGTTTTCGAAATTATTTCAGCACGCACCTTATTACCGCATACGAGAACGCTAACGACTTTCATATTTATTGGAACGTGCCGACATTTCAATGTCGCGGGAAGAAAGTGCTCTTTGAGGAGCTGAACTCTAAATATGGCATTATTACAAACACAGATGACTCGTTCAAAGGCGATCAGATTGTGATCATGTACGATCCGGGTAACTTCCCCGCCATTTTGACGGACTACGAGACTGGATATACGATATTGCGTAATGGCGGCGTTCCACAAAATGGCAATCTTTCCAAGCACTTGGAAATGTTTGAAATGGCGGTTAATAATGACTTTCCCGATGTTTCCTTTG
>JARJDQ010000509.1:0-11855 GCA_030264215.1 Geostiba sp. GC000077 | reverse complement strand
CGTTTTCGGCGCGGCTCCTCGCTGACGACATAGCTGCCGGTGTTGTGGCCCTGCAAGCAACAACAAAACAAGCATTTTCATGAGTGCATTTACCATTTACGCGTCGCCTGAAAGAAAACTGCGGTGTCTTCGCGCGACGAAAAGAATAAATGTTATACGACGGTGGTGAGCGAGCGAGCCAAGGAAAAATCAATATTTCCACACATTTAGGGCACAACACAATAAGGACGACGGGGAAGAGGATAAATAGGCAATGGCCAGGATGTGCGCGTGACGAAAACGGATGGCACAGCAACAGCGACGCAATCAACATTGTCCCACATTAGTCGAAAAGTGGGCAGAACTGTCGATACAACGTCGCCCCCAATACCTCAACTTGCCCTCCCTCGCACCCCTTTACTGCGCAGCAGCACCGACAGCAAAACGTTTAAACAATGAAAATCGAACTAAGCCCCAAGGGGCCAAGGGGCTGAGCGGAAAAACTAGGAACTAGGACGCATCGAAGTGGAAAATATTTTTGTTTGGAGACAAAAGCATTGATCACCTTCACAGCGAGTATTGATCTGCAAATAAAAATAAAAACACCTAAAACCGACCAAAAAAAAAAACACAACGCATTATCATTAAGCAAATGTGTCGGGGACGATTACGAGGGAAAGAAGGAAAAAGTAATTAAAAATAATGACATTCGGTTCGCCACCAGCCATCCACCATCCACCATGAAGCAGCATTTGTAGTACAAAGAGAACCACACCGTGTTAAAATCCATTATTTTATTAAAACAGCAACAAGCAACAAAAATCAATAAAACGTTCCTATGTTACGCAAGATGCAACAAATCACTCTTGGTAAATAAATAAATGTCGGAGACTGCACACTAAACACTGAACAAATTAATGCGCTCTGCGTTTAGTCTACGTCTGGGTCGTCTGGGAAATGATTTCATTCGGATGTTGAGCCTCCAAAAAAAAATACTAAACCAACTAAACTCAATAGAAATTCATAGCTGAAGGCCTGAAAGACAAACAGACATCTGCTTCTAAATAATCTACATACTCCCATTGAGGAACACGCATTTCTGAATGACGTGTTACATCTGTACTTCTGTACTCTATTTTGTTCGCTGGTTTGCTGCACATCATCAAACTCTCAAACTCAGACCCAACTCAAAACTCAACTGGACAAGTGTTGGTGAATTATTCATATTCCTAGTATAAAGTATAATATCCTAGGAGCTCTTAAAATTTGCATTTCATTTCAGGTTTTTAATCAATATGAAAACACTTCCAGGTTCCAGATGAAATGAACTATGTAGCTACAAAATTAAACTTGTTAAAAATGAAAGGAAGAAGAAACAAGAAGGCGACTTCTCCCTTGCCCCGGACTAAATTAAACTCCTTTTATACGTTTGGAGGCATATTGCATTCATATTTCAGTGCGCACTGTGCTCACCCAGTTGATTGCGCTCATTGCAGAAATATTTTCTGCCTCTAATCTTATCCTGGTTCCTGGAGTTGAGTGCATCGTTTCGCGTTTAATTAAATATTATAGCAGAAGCATTTTCACTAATCACATTTCAACAAAAATTGAAACCCCAGTGGCGTTTGAAAAACAAAATCAAATCCAATCCCATCGATCAATCAAACATGCAATTTTCTCCTCGCATCGAATATCAGAAGATGACGACATGATAGACAGTTAATCACTGTGTGCTTTACAGTGAACGAGCCGTATGTAAATATAAAACCTCGTAATATTTTCGTTACATATAATGCATAATAAATCCCCCTGCATAAAGCAGAGGGACTATGCTGAATGCAGTTCCAAAGTTTTACAATGTTTTTCTCCGGCTTTTCAATGCACTGGCGATATTTTATCAACTCTTTCGCTGTCCCCAATCCTGTTATGTCCCCCGGTCACATTATGTAATGTCAACATTGTGTGCTCTTATCCTGCGCACTTGCGATATTATGAAGTTTTATTTTTCTAAAGGCTCAATAAATGAAGCACGATCTATAGATGATAATATTGTCGGTTTGCATCCGCCCAGATGCCCAAAATATAAAAATATTTTAGTGTCTCTTGGTACGCTGAAGCAGAACGAAAAATAAATAGCGTAAATGACAGTGCAGGAAGAAAATACCAGCCACCAGCGCAAAAAAAAAAGCAACAGTGGTACCAATGGGAATTATAGCGGACGTGCGAAAACGCTCATAAAATGGATGCTGCTGACAAAATTCGTAAAAGCGAAATAAAAATGAAAAGACGAAGGGATTCGCCCCGCTAAAATATCGACTTGATCCTTAATATATAAATTATTGATAAAATGTCCTCAAGAATGGTCCAATATGACATCAATATAAAGCATGAGCTCGAACCCACTTCGAAACAATGACGCTGGCAAAATATGTAATTAGCTAAGAAAGGCGCTTTAAATCATCACATCCTGCCCGCGGTATAATTGAGACTTTCAGTGCGCGTGGCTTTGCATGAATTTACATGCAATGCAAATGTCCTTTGTGCAGGGGCGGACCCGAGACCTCCCCACACGGCCAAAGTCGGAATTAAACGTTCCAGCTCCTCGCGTGTCATACCTCAATAATACTAACAGTCGCAGACAATGGGATGAGCTTTGCTACTAATGTCAATTTATGTTGAACCATGCCCCTCCAACCAACCCCAAAAAGGCCGAAGTCAGGCCAACCTGTGCATATTCAATTAAGCAGCTACATCAAATCAACCAAACGACATAATGACATTCCCCTAAGCTTGAAAAAGCTTAGAATTGGAAAATAAATTCGCTTCATGGAGAACGAGAAGCACAAATCATATTTCAAAAATTACCCGCTCCACCAAACACGCGGCAAACACTAGTCCCAGAGCGCTATGCTGGTGCTGACAGGCAACGCAAGTTTGAATTCCACCGCTCATCCATTTCCATTACCTTTAATTTATCAACAAAAGGGGAGCACATGCTATATGAATGAATAGTATCATGGCATAACAAAGCAAATTATCGCGCCGCACAGCGGGAGTAATTTACCTTGCTCCCGTCGCAACACCGAACGCAAATTAATGCAACGGAATGAATCAACAAATAAGTCATCAACCGGCGCCTACGTTATTTACCATTTTAAGCGTCAGCGTTCAATACATGTGTGTGACACATAAATATAAATCTGTGGGAATGAGAATAAATCCTTAAAAACCTGTTTATAGCAGCAAAATTTCCAAGAATAAACCTTACTTTTTTTTACCAAGTCATCAGCACGCTCACATTTTAATGTTTTTTTGTTGGCCTTTTTATTCATTTCATTATCGGCTGATCATTTGATGAGCTTCCGGACGCGTTGTTCGCGCGAATCGATAAGATCATTGTCGCTTTGGGACACACAGCAAGTCCCTTTTGTCCACACAACATTTGTTACAGTGTAACAAGTTTTTGTGTGCCCAATAAAACCCAACCAAGCACTAAAAATCGTCGGCGATAGAAGAGCAAATAAAAAACCAACTAAACCGAAATCAAATACCCGAGGGTACCGACAAACAAGAGCGCAAACAAATTTTTGAGTTTCTTTAAACAGCGCCATATTGTGACAAAACACACAAAAGGTATACGCAAACAGATTTAACAAACATTGCATTTGATTCCAATTCCAATGCTTGCGACAACATAAATATACCCTAATAAAAATCGGTGATATCGGTGATAAAATTTCTAAATTATGCACAGAAGTGAAAGAAACATAATTTGAATTAATTCAAACGAGTATAAAGTGTGAGTTGAGTGTGAGATGTGAATTAGGCAAGAAACTCTATGCCACTAACGAGTTGTGCATATCATATATCATACAATAAAGCTGGTTTTAATAAAATACCGAAATTAGACCAAAAACACGCGGCTACAAGAAACCTCAACTGTCAGCGATTGCATAACACCGCATGAGCTGTGGAGATGCGAGAGACAAGACAGCGGCACGGCATGCATGCAGGGAACATCATCAGCATTGCCCGGGCAGAGGGCATTAACAGAATGTCGGCTGACAAGCCAGCCAGAGAGGAGAGCGGACATTAACCATTACCGCCGTGTGGGGAGACACGCGCGCGCCGCCGCCGCGCCGCCAGCAATGAAGTCTCATTGTTCGGCTACGAAACCCTAAACTCCCGAGACCAAGACCCAATCCCCCAGAAAGCGTTGCGTTACAAACAGAAGATGCGGAAACGGCGGGTGGGATCATTTGCAGCCGCGACAAACGACATCGCAGCCGGAAACTTGATACAACAAAAGAGTTTCGGCGGCGTAAAGTGAGTAAACATGAGAACAGCAGACAGACATCAACATAAATCGATTAAAATATAATCAGCTTGATTGCCGCTCGGCTGCTACCGCAGCACAAAGTGGTTTCTTCCGAATGTGAAAAACTGAGTGGGCTGAGCCAGTTCCAAATGCTTCAGGTTTGAAGCAACAAGCAAGAAGAATGAAGCTTGAAGATCTGCGTCAAGCGTCAGAAGACTGACCCGAGACCTTGATGGTCAACAGAAAAAAGTGTTCAACGTGTGGACCGTGTTGAAGGCATTTAAACCGAAGAACAGGAGAACTGGACTAAAATCATCAGTGTATCTGTGTATGCGTCTTCTGCGGCCGTCGCTCATCAACGTAGTACCGACGACTGAGAAACGATTCGGGTCCATTGACATGCGGGTCACTTCCACCTCGCAGCTCCGCGTGGCGTTTGAAATAGCAATCGCGCGCGCGATTCAAATTCGTTTAAATTATACCCACCTAGAAGTCGAATAGATTGGGCCTGTAGCAGGAGGAGCCTGCAGGGCATGCTCGCATTTAACACCAGATCAGGTCCCCCGTCTCCGGTCAGCTGACTAAGAGTGGCGACTTGCGGCTGCAAACCGGAATTTATCGATCGCACGAGTCGCTGCATCGCATCATCTGATTTTGATGAGTTGAGATATAATCCGCTAACTGCAACAGTTGCACGTACTATAGGTTCTTTTTTTATTTTTTGAAGAACCAGGTTGCTTCATTTCCCATTCCTAATATCGCCTGGCGGGTAATTACAAAAGTCACGCAACACACCAACAAAATAGTCGAGTTGAATATAACAACTGCGAAGAGCAGAGTCATAAAAACGTCAAGTACAACAGTACAACAACAAATTATCCTACAACTTCAAAAATTTAGAAATTCCTTCCCTCTTCTACGGTAAGTTCAATATTTTGATGTATTTTATAGTGTTGTGCAGGTGAAATAGAAAGACCAACATTTTATCCTCCTCCCAAGTGAACTACATATTACGATATTGCATATTTTATATGTTTGCACGGAATACGTCACATCACAGTCCCCGTCAGTTGCTCAGATGCTTATAGTCGTAGTATATTGTATGAAGATAACATCCTGCGGCGAGTCGTTGAAAATTTGCCATTGCACGATCATATCGTGAATCACAAGCGTATGCATTTTGCATCGTACACACTTACAATACCGAGTGGTTTATAATCTAAATAACAATCGATTTGTAATAGGTAAACAAACGACAGTATGTCGTATAAGCTCGAAACGTCGAAACATTTGGATACAATGCCAGTGATGTCAGAGACAGTTTACCAGTTACATAACGATTGTTATTAAGAACCACTCGGTATGTTCGTATGTAAAGCTCGGAATATAAAATATATCCAAGCGCCAAGCGTGGAGTAGACGGTGAGATTTTGTCTTGATTCTCCCTGGCTCCTTGGGCTCAGACATGTATGTCTCCTCTCTGGTATGTATCATCATGATAATGCAAGAGCAAGTGATCCGTCATGCACACCTGCAGCAGCAGCAACAGCAGTCACAGTCACATAACAAAACGCTCAGGGGCACAGGATTCCAACTAAACTTTGATTGCAACAAGATTTTTATAGCAAGGAATTCCATACTGAGAATTAATTTATTCAAATCAAACATAGATAAATACAGCGTTATGATGTCTGTGCTTGTGCATCTGATTCGCGGCCTTGGTAAGGTCATCGTCGTTATAAACAACGTTTATTTTCACAGACTCCGTCTCACTCGCACACTCGGCAACACGCATTTTTTCAACTGAATATTTCTTCCTGCTTCGTGATTAATAACACTCGTCCTGTCACGCACTGACTCAAAGCAACTACTTATATATAGGCACATCCAGAAGATCCTTTTTGTTCCATTTAATGTCTATACCTATTAGTTAAAAATAGATACCTACACGTATCTTAGATACTATAACAGAAATCACTGTCAATATCAATTAAAATCTTTAATCTTTTTATGCATGATATGTCGAAAGATTTTACATCTTGTTGCTTATATCGGTACCATATAAGCAAAAGTTGTGTAAATCATATAATTTCAAAAACAAAGAATGGTTATAGTTGTATTGTATTTTTATGAATGTCAAAATGAGATAATCTGGAGTAGTGTTTGAAATAGGTTACTGAAAAAAAATTAGATAATTTTAAAGATAATTTCCACTACTATGATTTTTATATCTATATATATATCAATTGTCCCTTTGGAGTACGGTTTTCCCTATTCTCCCTCTCCTAATAGAAATAATTCCGGTAACGTCCACTGAAAGATGCAATATGATGATTAAATAATTGACTTTTTGGCAACGCAACGCGACACTGCAATGGAACGAACGCAAATCGCGTGTCATAAATAACTCATCGCCTTCACACATCACTTCAGCGCAGCCAAGCTGCCAATTATAAACAATTGATCAAAGACCTAATATACCAACTTACTAACGCAAAATGCAGTCATTGATTTCAACTGTGCATTTGTGCGTTAAAAAAAATCACGTCACTTGCAAGTTGTAAGCAGTATCGTAAGTTTATGTACCATTCGGTTACAAATATAATTTTTAATGCGTTAAATTCTGTGGAAGGCATAGGCAGAGGCAGTGGCAGTAAACCGTTATCACGACGACGCACGACGCCAACGACTGCGCAAATATTTGACAATGTAATAATTTTCCAGATCCAGGCGCAACACAAAAATTACGTCAATTAATATTTTGCATCAGCGTTTTCCAAAAGAGTAGATACACGTATTAATAGCCAGCGAATGAAGATAATTGACGTTTAATTATTTTCTCTACGACCAACTACCAATCCATTGTCAACTTATCGCTCGCGCTACGCATTTCAATTATTTTTAAATGGGTGGCATAATATGATACTTTACGCATTGTTGTTGCTATAGCTTGCCAGGATAAAGAATAACAATGCGACTACCAATGTACAGGTTATCATTTCAACAAAATGTGGTAACGTGCACCTAAAAAAATATAAAATAGTTTTGCTTAAAATTCAAATATCTAGGTTCTAGGAAAATGGATGCCTACAACAACATTTGATGTGCGCATGAAAAATCGTTCGTTTAACTAGTCTAAACTTTATTGATTTAACGAATGAAGATTGTTCCTTGTATTTCTCGTTGGTGTTCCTACTAATTCGATTGGCTTTTAATATGTTCCGTTCCGGAAATACCCATACTTAAAACTTCTGATAATTTTTAATTTTGCGCGGCTGACGCACCAATCATAGCAGATCACATATTTGAAACCAGCTGCGGCGTTGCCGCATGTTACAGTACTGTCTGGAGCCAACTTGATTAACGGTTTTATTTTATCTAACTTGATCGTAGGGCTACCTTTCAAACTTTCAAATTTTGACGCTTGCGCTTGCAGATAGGACAGACGATTGCGAAAATCACAAAGGGGGCAACGCCGAAAAATTTGAAAATGTTCAAACAATCCCATTCGTCACTTGGTTTAGGGTCCATGATGTTATGATCCCAACAATTATAAACTCTAAAACCAATTATCTCCCTTAAAAATCATCAACTCAGAAAACGGAGACCTCTTGGTATCTTAATTTTTCATATACTTTCATTCAAGAACGATTTAAAAAATTGTGAAAAGAGCCCATTCTTTTATTAATGCATACAGATTTATCACTGATAATCGTTATAATCAAACACCTAATAAGTAAAACTACTACTTTGACTGAATAAAATCTACCCCACTAGTGCTGTAATTATAAATCAACATTCTTCAAATTGGAAGACGAATAGTTCGGAATTTGCTCGTTCTCCGGCGGAACAAACACCCCAATAGGCTTAATCGCATCGCGTTTATCCTTCAACTTGCCCAACTCTAACTTAAGTTTATTCAAAATGGCAAAATTCGGCGAGTTAACCGCCGCCTTGCTCTGCAGCAGCGTGATTTCCTGCTCCTCCAGTTTCTTCTCCTTGAAGGTTTTGATCGAGCGATTGCCGTAAAGGCGTAGAATGCTGCCCCAATTATTAATATGCGGATGTAGAGCTTGTAGGATGCTCTGCGAAGCGCGTTGCTTGCCATCGCGTTTATTTTTGCAGATGACAGTCGCCGTGTGTTTGCCCACCGTCATCGTGAACTCGTTCTTTTGGTGCTTGAGCGTTTGCCCCTGGTAATTGATCTCCAAGTCGCCGACGCCGAAATTCCGTTGAAGACACGTAAGGAGAATGTCGTGCGGCGAAGGCTCAGTGGTTTTAGCGCAGAACTCCGCAACACGTGGATCTTCAATCCGGATTTCATCAAAGAACTGCAAACAAGAGCAAGAATGCAAACGATTGCGTAATAATTAAAAATTTGAAGACTATAAAGTTGACTTACAGATAAGTCGTGATCCTGCGACTTTGAGGTGCTGGCCCCTCCAGTCTTCACATCCGTAAGGATTTTAAACCTCATCTCCGGGATTAAAATCTCCAGCGTTGCCTTTGCTGCCTGCGACTTGGCTTGTTTTTTGCTAGTGCCGTACCCGACGCCGTACTGCATGTCGTTTATCGAGACGATTGCTGCGTAGGGCATGGCGGCGTTCTCGAGCTCGTTGAATTTGTAAGTTGGTTGCTTCTTTAGGGCATGCTGCACGTACTCATGCAGAATGCACACATAGGACTTACCATTTGGATTCATTATCCACTCTTTTTTGGTCGCGCCTGGTTCGCCATCGGTGTCCTGAATGGGGAACGTTATCAGCTTCGTGCCGTCCGGTAGGGTAGGACGCTGCAATTGTTTCTCTTGCTTTCGCTTCTTGCTGAACTGGCGCCGCTCGCTCCAGGATTTGAAGCGCGTCACTTTGATCGTGCGGAAGAGGAACAGTTTGGAGCAGTATTCGCGCACCAGCTCGGGATTCAAATTGTTCGACTTGTTGTTCTCGCTGACTGTTTCGATCTTCGCGTTCGGCAGTTCCTTCGATGCCTTATCAGTCTTCGCTGCTTGTTCCGCGTCCAGCGCACGTTTGTAGTTTAGGCATGGTATGGCACTTATTGGTATATCATGTTTCTAAGTCAAATGTTGAAATGCGCAGTTAGTACAAATTATTTAAACTTTATGACTTTTGTTACCCTCGCACTTCCAGGACCCAAAAAATATGGTTTTGAGAGTGTACAAACTCTGGACTGTTGATGCAAGTATATGTACATGCCACTGTTGTGTGTAACACGCACCCAGCCTTCAGGCAAAATATCAAAATGATTGTTTCCTTTTTCAACTAGTACAGTTTTCTCCATTTCATTGTAAGGTGCAGGCACATCTATTAAACAACATAAAATATAGTAATTCACAATGCAAATTAAGGTAAATTCTAAAGTGTGTATATTATACCTAAACCAGCATCTCTAGCTTTTCTCTTTTTTGAAAGTGCATCTTCCAGCATTTGTTCAATTTCATCATCAGGCACATCCAAGTCTGATGAATCAATATCCCCATTATCCGACTCATTTTCAACCTCATCTAGCACATGGAAAGAATTCATGTTTGAAGTGTGATTATGGTTACTCCTGCCATTCTCTACCCCATCAAAGTTTATGGAATAGCTGGCTTCACTGGATGGTGAGCCTGCTTCAGCCTCCTCCTTCATTGAATTTGTAACTGTTCCAGAGATAAACTCATCATCATCATCATCAAGAGGCAGCGGAGGCTTTGCCAAATCCTCAGGACATGGAGTCTCTGGAATTGGTGGCTGTATTCCATTCTGGAATGGACAACCTCGTACAAATAGTGGCAAGTTTTCTTGATGAAGTTCTTGCAACCCGTCCATTTTGATGAAATATGATGCAATTGATCTTGTTAGGTTTAGTTTTAAACACACTTCGGTGAAAAGCGGGCGTCACGTTGTAGTTTCTCCACGGCAAATCTGTAAATTAGCATTTCAATTGCAATGTGAGCCACAATTGAAATGCTCGTTTAGAAATAGCCGTAAAAAAACCGAATCGATTCACAACCAAGAAGGCCAAGAAGTAACATACAGCCGAAACAAGTGCTTCTTTAACGATACACGAATGTTGTACAAAGTCACAACCAGTAACAGGAGCACCTGGAAAACAGTCAAGACAGATCTAGGACCTGGGGGTCCCTTGATTGCGGTTGAGAGGTTGAGGTTGAAAGTGTTGAATCACCCAGCTGCAGGTTACTGCAGGTACAGCAGGAAATGGCTTGCACTTGGGCACAGCTAAGGGCACAGCTTGAGACTTGAGGCTTGTGGTTAAATAGAGGGTAGTAGTTGAAGCGGTGGATTCGTTGATTGAAGCTCAGCTACACTAACTGCAACATCACTGTACCCTTCCCTTGCCTGGCACCTGCACCACAAAATTTTCACGGCCCGCAGCCTCTGCACCCCGCGTTTTCGGCGTTTTGTGCTTGAGCCTTGGTACGAAGCGGCGAATACCGCGAATACGAAGCACGATTGAGCACGATGCGGAGGCGCAAGGCGGCCATTGCAGCCGGAAGTAGTGTAAATTATAAGAATCGTGCATTGTAATTGTAGAAACAGACAGAAATACTTCCTTCATTTAAATTGCACTGTTAAGAAAGAAAATACCATGTCATTATCCATTTGTTTATATTAATGATGTGGATTGAAACGTCAAATTGAAATTTACGAAATAAATATGTTATCAGCCTAGGTTATCAGCGTTAACCGAGCGCTAACAGCGTTATCAGTTATCTTTCAGGAAATGAAATGTAAAAAGCGCGGGATTTTCATATTATTGTAAGGTTTGTTTGCGGTTTCTGAATTCTGATAGCCAAGATGACCCTCTTCAGGATGGATCTGGTCTTCTGGTTCCAACCTCGGAAGTGTCTAAAAATGAATTAAACATCTTTCTCGAATTCATTCGATACGTCTTCTTGCCTATCAGAATCCGCAAAGATACTAACGGAAAGAGCCTTCGGGAAATATAAAGCAAAATATGGAAATAAATCGGAAAATGTTCAAATTTGATTTTAAGGCACTTCCGGGGGCTCGAGGGGGTTGGGGCGGGGTGTATCTTAAAGGGCGTTTCCTGGGCAGTTAGAATCAGCAATCATACTGAAAAAGGTGAATGTGTTTGGAAAGTATTAAGCATTTACGGTCAAATGTCGTCAAATTATCAAAACAATTTGTCAAAACTTTTTAAAGTGAATTTTTAGGTACTTCTGGTGCCCTGAATATGTTGGGATTGCATGCATCTTCAAGAGCGTCTTCTTGCCTATCAGAATCTGCTAGGATACTGAAAAAAAGGAGCACGCGTTCGGAAAATATAATAGATTTTTCATCGAAAGTCGTGAAGATATCAAAATAATTCGTCAAAACTTTTTTACGAAAATATCAAGAGATCGTCAGAGATTTAAGGCCACAAGGGGGATGAGACGGAGTGCATTTTAAAGATGGTTTTCTTGCCTCTCAGAATCCGCAAAGATACTTAAAGAAAGAGCTCGCATTCTGGAAATATAAAGCAAAATATGGAAATAAATCTAGAAATATTCAAATTCTATTTTAATGCACTTCCG
>JARJDQ010000500.1:0-10069 GCA_030264215.1 Geostiba sp. GC000077 | reverse complement strand
TGGTCAAACTAACCCAAAACCTCCATTACATTACACAGGTTAGACGCAGATAGTGCGTGTCTCACTCTTCTCTCACTCTCACTCGTGTAAATAAATGGTTTGTTTGTCCATCAGCCCTCACTGTTACGGCTCGCACCTCGAAAACACCACGTTCCAACCCTACGTAGGAAAATAACTATGTTGCGCAAAACGTACATCAAAGTGATTCCGAAGCTGAAAGCTTACTCCAAAAATAATAATTTACATATGTAAATCAAAAGGGTCATTATGGGCACTCTAAAATTTAGCGCCATTTGGTTCACTTGTTTCAAAAGCGTGCGCGAAAATGACCCATTTGATTTGCATATAGTTCATCAATTAGAGTAGGCGTTGGATCGATGAGAACTTGGATTTTTTTACGAAAAGGCGAGCATGCTAACGAACTGCTAAATCAGCGCACGCGCAGAACGCATGTTTTCGTGATGTTTTGTGAGTTTGTTTCGTTTGATCGTTCGACTAAACGTAAATTATTGTTTGGTGCTCGCCAAACGGCCAAATGGAGTATTTATGGTATTTATGGTCGTCAAGCCTGCATGAATTATAAAACATAAACACAAATAAAACATAAAACCTGCTACAAGAAGAAGAAGAAGATCCCGTCGACCCGTCAGACTTGTGTATCGAATTGTTGAGAAAGCAGAAAGCTGGCTCGACTCCTGGCTCATGGATTGGAACGCAAACTTCCCGGAAATGTGCCGATGTTGCACGCGAACGGAATCAGGGATGACATCAATTTTCGATGGAATTGCACATTCCACAAATCCACCACTTGACGAAATGCTCAACAATATCGCATGTTTAAACGTAAGTCAAGAAAACCCAGCAAAAATCAAAAATCTATTGAAACGCTTAACATGCATCTCAAAATTCCAGGTACAAAAAGGTGATGGATTGCCTTCACTTGTGTGCACTTTATGCATTAATAACATCCAAGGTGCTTACACATTTCTACTCCAACTAACTGAGATTGATGCCCAGCTATGGCACATATTTCATGAACGAAGGACACAAGGTACATGTGGTTTTGGAACTATTCAGGCTGAAGAAACATTATTAAAGAATTTTCATGAAGATGTGAATCATTCATTAAAAGTAGAGGATCTGAATGTGTCAATCACAGAAGACATGTCAATGCAGAATTTTTATGATAACACTGCTGAAAATCCTGTACCTGAAATTGAGGAAGCAAACAAATTGCAATCACGGCAGGAACAATGTGAAGATGTTTCAAAGCTTGCTTGTGACATGAGCAACAAAACATTCAAAATTCCAGGAAACACAAAATGCGTTAAATCAGAACCATCACTAACTGCAATAATTACCAAAGAAGATAGCAGTGGAAGCAATACTCTTACATCTGGTCATGATCATGCTAATGCTAATGACCCAATTAAGGAAGAAGTAGATGCAATTGAAAATGTTGATATAAAAGAAGAGCAAAGTGAAGAGATGTCTCCAAAATTGCGAGCTACACATCGGACAACGACTATAGGGAGGGAGAGGAGGGAATCATCCCATATGAACAATCACAACATCAACACTGTGAATGATAATGATGACTTATTAAAAGTTCAAACAATTATAGACATGGAAGACTTTGATGATGTAGATGATATGGGGGCAGATGAAGATTATCAAGAAGATAGCAGTACAGACTCTTCAGATGATGAATATGATCCTTATGAGAAACCAAAACAGTCAGGGAAAAGTTCTGGTCGTGGAGTGGGAAAACCTCCTAATACCAAAACTAAATCAGCAATAGTAAAAGGCCAAAGAATAGCTGACAGGCACCAAAACAATGTTGATGAGGATGAACAACAAAAAGCAATGAATCCTACTGATGCATTAGTGTTTAAGTGTAAACTGTGCGCATATACCAATATGCGCAAGAACAAAATAAAAAAACACTTGCAAACACATTTGGAGAACAAGGCATTTGCATGTTCAAAGTGTAATTACAAATTTACGCGAAAAGACGCCATGAAGCGCCACTGGGCAAATTGCAATGGTGACAATATATTGGTACCTAGGGTCAGGGAGCTATCAAAACAGCTGATACCATTGACTCTAGAAGATTTGAAGGATCCGGAGACATTGAAGAAGTACTACTCTACTACTGTGATTGCTAATAATAGGGAAAACAATAATAGTGATGTAAGATTAGAACAAAAAATTTCGAATGCAATGGGAATGAAATGTAAACTGTGTCCGTATACCAGTTTCAGTGTGCACAAGTGTGCTTTAAAACAGCACTTGCTAACACATTTGAAGGACAAGGCATTCGCATGTTCAAAATGTAATCGCACATATACGCAAAAAGGCTCCATGCTGCGCCACTGGCAAAGTTGCAATGGCAATAGTTTTAAATTGGTATGTAATGATAGGAAACCAAAAAAGCTGATATCGTTGACTCTAGAAGATCTAAAGGATCAGATGAATATTAAGAAGTTCTTCTCCACTGCGAGTGCGAATGATGACGTTGATATAAAAATAGAAGGCAATCTTTCTGATGTATTATTAAATCCTACTGATGCATTGGTGTTTAAGTGTAGACAGTGTGTGTTTACCTGTGTGCAAATGTTCCTATTAAAACAGCACTTGCAAACACATTTGAAGCATGAGGAGTTTCCATGTCCAAAGTGTAATTACAAATTTACGCGAAAAGACGTAATGCTACACCACTTTCGGAAATGTAGTGGTGAGATTACTAAATGGGCACGTGCACTTAATAAAAGAAAGGTATCACAATCGAAGATTCCGCTCACTCTACAAGATCTGGAGGATCCGGAGAAAATTAAAAAGTACTACACTGTTGGAAAATAATAAAATGTCAGGATGCCTTGATATACAGGGTGTAAATGAATTGGCGGATAATCTACACGTGGCGCGATTCATTGATTAATTCTGAGTAGAAAAGAAAATCTTAATATAAAAATGATCAACTTTCTTAGTTTGGTCACACGACATCATCAAAGTGCCAATTTTTAGCTTACAAATATGCGTAATAACAAAATTGTATTCCGTTGCACAGTAGCTGGTTTAAAAATTGAACACTTCTGCAAATTTTCTTTTAAATAGCATTTAACCCAAATGGTTAACACTTTACAACTTCGTATTGCATTAATTCAAATTAATTTAAGTGAAAAAAATTAATAATTATGGTTAGATGCTATTTAAAAGAAAACTAACTTTGTAAAAGTTATCGATTTTTAAAACAGTTGCTATGGAACAAAACAATTTTTGTTTTTATGCATATTTGTAACTTAAAAATTGTAACAATTGATGACCTCATGTGACCAAACTAAAAGAGTTTTTGCATTTTTGCATTAAAGTCACCCAATCGACTTGAGAATTACATTTTTGGATTCATAGAATGTTACTTTTTCGATTAACACCTAAAAAAAATTTTCACGTCTGAGCTGAAAAAACAATTATCAAAAATGCTCGAAAATACATTGATATACATACCTATGTTAAGCACGGATGTGAGCAAACAACATGATAGTTTTATGACTAAACAACTTACCATCTTGTGGAAAAACTAAGTAACTATACTTCAAACATTAACTTATTAACATTACATTAACGAAATAAAATATAGGGCGTGTTCTGGGGTTACAAGAGTATTCCGCACGTAGCTCAAATGGTTCACAAACTATTAACACAAATGTTTGTTGTAAAATAATAATGATTAGTTTATAAAAAAAAACGATAAACATTTTTATGGTTTTCTATAAACTTCATATAAAAATTATTTGCTTTTTTTTTTAAATATTATTCAAACGCTGGTTTGACTTTAGATTTGGGTGACTTTCTATCTCAAGATTTTCTATTCAGAATTAATCAATGAATCGCAACACGTATAAATTATCCGCCAATTCATTTACTCCCTGTATAAATAACTAATTTTTGTTGACTCTTTTATAAATTTTGTTCAACCACTATTATTGGTTGATTGGTTCGCATATTCATAATTTATTACTTGATTATTACAAAAATTATTGATATTTACACTCACTGATTATCTTAAACATACATTTTAACTTGCATTTTGTGTCATCCACTCACATTCAGCATCCATACATGATTGAACATGATTGAAGATTCAATGGAATTGTGTTGTCGGAAATTTGAGGATAAATGTGCGCGTAGGAACCAAAATTACGAGTTTGTGTCGATTTTAGCAACAGCAACAAAAATAAATATTAGAAGCGCATTAATAAAATAAATATCGTAGTCTGTAAAATGTACAACATATTGCTGCCTGCTTTTCGTCTCCTAGCCTCTTTGGACTTTGAATTTTTTGACTAATGAGCGTACGATGTTATAAAATTTACAAAAACTATGTCAAGTCAACTGATGAGAAATATGGTTGTATTTAATAGTTAAAAATTAAAATATTATTATTTGTTAACTACTTAATACTGGGATTAATCTTGCTCGCATTAAATAAACGCCTGTTCATCGCTCAACTTGTCCGCAAAGGGGCTAACGATAAAGTTAGTGGTGAAATAAAAAATCAAACCGAATGCGATGGAAATTGGAAGTGCCGGCAGCGCTTTCTTGAAAATCGCGAGCAGCAACAACGTCAAGCACAATCCAATAAGAATCGCGACGAAACAGGCGAGTGTAGTGTTCCAATCGCCGTAGGACGACGCCTTACCAACGAGCACACTGTAGAAGATGAAATCACCGAGCCCCAGCTTAACGCCACGCTCTTCTTCAGCATCGGAGTGCAGAGTAGTCGTGGGGCGGCCAGCAGCACCATTATCGTGCACTTCAACTTGTCTTTGAGCCGCGCGTGCGGCGTGATTCTGCACCCAGTCTTCGGTAAATCCATCTTGCTCAGACGACCTCCTCGCGCCCCTCGCGGCGGCTGGATCCGCTGGAAACTCCGCGTTGGCCATCCCCACATACGTGTAAAGCACCGTGGACGAGTAAATCAGCGCTGGGAAGATTTGCTCGTTACGTTCCTGCGCGGTTTCCACCAGAATTCGCAGCGGCCCTCTTGGGGTGAGGACAGCAACTAAATCCCATACTGAGATCACCAGGAGGACGACCCAGGTGGTCCACTCCGGCAGGTACTTGATGAAAACCAGCGCCATCAGTGCGGCGATAAAGATCAAGTAAGCTTGCTGCAGCAACAGCGGGCCTTTCCAATGGATGACGATCATGCCCATCACGCCAAAGTTCCACATCACGATGAACAGCGTGAAGAGGTCGCAGGGGATATTGTACGCGCGCAGGACCTCCTCCAGGTAGAGGTAGGAGAAGATGCTTAGCAGCATGAGCGAGGACACTATCAACCAGCCGTGGATGATGCGGTAGTAGCGATATTTATACAGTAATATCAGCACAATGGTCATCACCACAATGACGCCCATGAGGATGAGCGAATTGGCTACGGCGTTCCACACCTTCGTGCCGGTCTCGTTGCTCTCCTCGTGGAAGGGCGTGTAGACGAAGTAGATGTCTTTGACCGAGTAGAATGTGATTGAGCGAATGGTCGCCACCACGACCATCATGCAGAGGGAGACGGGCGCGAACAACTTGATGACATGCTTGGCGCCGTACTTCAGCTCCTCTTCTTCCTCCTGCCAGGCTTCCGGCTGCTGGGCGGCGTTGGCGTTGCTTTGTGGACGGATTCGGACCTCAGCGTGTGCGCTGCCCTAAAATAACGCACAAAAAGCACTTGTTATTTTTCATCGGCGCTTTTAGGTAGGATGGTAGGAAAAATCTTACCTCGCCGCGATCTTGGGGTTGAGCTCGTGTGCGCGCCTTCCGGCTGGAGTCCTGGGGGCGGACCTCGCCGCTGCCGCCGTTCGCGGCTACGTGCCCGTCCATCAGTCTTGTGTTCTCCGACGGATTATCGAAATCGCTGTCGCTGTCTGACATGCACACTGATGGTGGCGCGACGCGATAACCGTTGCCAACTTTCCCCACCTACTTGTTCGGGCCACCGTGCAGAAACGCGCCGTAATTCGGCGATGTCAAGCTGAATCACTTCTTCTAGTTCTTGAGAATTTGGAATGGTTTTGTGTTGTGTGGCCGCACCGAAGGCTGACAGGTGTTTGTGGTTAGTCATGCCGGAACGTGGCGCCATCTGCAACATCACAAAAATGAACAATCCCAAATTTTGAAATTTTTATAAAAAGCATAGGCATTAAGCTTCTTAAAACGTTAAGAATACATACAAAAATGCAATAACATGATGGTAATCTTATTAAGCTTAGAGTTTTACAGTTTATCACTAATTTAAACTAAGAAATAATTTCATGCATGCAACCAACATTACACTTTACACCATACTTTTAAATTTCTAATTTTTGTTATATAAAAATACGTCTGAAAAGCGTAAAAATTAGGTATTTCAGACGTAATTTGTCACTCATATCGTACAACAAAAAGTGAAGCATCGTTTAATGGTACGTTACATTCTAATTCAACGTAATAATTACTGACATTTAACTTTCATACATTTATCGTTATTTTGTGAAAGTCTGAAAGTGTGCTGAAAGTAATTGAACATTTCTTTGATTAATTAGGTAACTCCCTGGATTAATTCGACTACAAATCAATAAAAGGAGCAACAATTTAATGCCCGGATGCAAACTCTCAATTATCTTGCCTCGCGGGTTCCTTATAATCTAATTAATGAGAATAATCCCCCGCTTGTTGAATTAGCGTGTGTTACTTCGCTCTGAGTCATTTCAGTGGATATTCCCGTGTGTCTTCCCTCTTCCATGCCTCTTCCGCTGCTCCAGCTCTGCGTGGGTGCGTGCTGGAAATGTGCACACCCAGCGGCAGGGATTTCCATTGATATACGCCGGATTCGCCGCCTTTGCGAAAAAAATAAACTAAATAAAACCGCGCGCCTGGCATTCACGGGCGCCGCGCATGCGCTTGCAGGCGTATGGATCGCAGATCGCACGTCGCGGCGCAGCGCGATTCAGCATTCAGTGCGACCTGCGACTCGTTCAACCTGCAGGCAGTCTCGCCGCCAGGGCCGACAGTTTCTGTGCCGTTTTGTGAGTGAAACGTGTTGCGGTGTCATCGCCACTCAGCGAAAGAAATACCCAACAAACCGTAAGTACTCGTTGTTCATCGTTAGCATGCAATATGAGGGCAGGCATGAAATAACCGTCTCAGAACGTCGATGCGGTCCGGTCCGGCCCAAAAACGCCACTGACGTTTGCCGCGAAGCAGTGAGTCCGTGACCACATCGCTGCAAACCAGCAAAATTCTAGAAAAGAGGCGTATATGTTTCCTGCTTTCCTGAATGCGTAATGATGTCATGCATAATGTCAGGATGCTAGTGGCGCCAGCTGATTAAGTGGGTGCGCGTGCTGGAGGTGCTGAAATCGACGGTGATGGCATTCGGCTTAGCGGGCCGTCGCCGCTCCTGCACCCGCCCGCATACTCTAGGCAGGCACAGGCGGCGGCGGCGGCTGGCTTACATATTGATTTTCTTCACTCGGGGGTTGCCCAACGCGCACACGCTTACGCTGCCAGCGGCTCCCACCTTGAAACATGTTCGTGTGGGTCGTGCGCCATCGGCAGCCCTATTCTATTTCCCTATTTTCGCGAGGGCGGAGAACTGCAATAACAATAACAAAATATCAAAACCTAGCACTAGCAGTTTGCTGTATACTTCAACCGTTTTCCATGGTGCATAATAAGTTGCCTATAGTACAGGATGTTTAATCACAAGAAACACAAAAACAAAAGTTGTTAGAGTCGACTTCGGAACTTCTAGAACCAGGAACTTTTAACTTTTGAATAAATTCACATTTTCATGCTCGCTGAACTGAAATGAATAAGAACAATATATTTATGTTTAAATTCAATACTTTCTTTTATCTGCGTTTTCTTGACCACTGCTTTTAATTTATTTCCTTCCGACGGGGAATGTAGAAGCGGAAATACAACAATATTGGCTGCTAGACAGGCGTGCTGGATGCAACCGGACACGAACGCCATTCCCCTACAATGCGATACAATGTTACATCGGTTACATGCTTGTGTAATTATCACACGGCCGCACGGGCGATAATTGTTTGTTGGACGTGCAATGGTTGGGCGCCACGCGAAACACAAACAAATACAATACCACCTCTAAATGCATTGCATTATGCGACTCAAACAGGTTCATTTACAATGTGATCATCATGAGATCACGACCTATGATAAAATTATACAATTACACCCAAGTGACCCAACACCCACAATTGTGTACACACAATTTATGTACTAATCACCATCACATTAGAAAACTTCCGTTTATACTGGATTCCTGGATTAATTTGTTGGGTTATGTCGCATATGCATTTATGCATACTTGGTTGCCTATTTTATGGCGTAACTTTTTTCACTTTTCAGTTATATTTATCCAGCTTTCTTTGTCCTGTGAGTGATCTAGCTTTTTTTGTTTTCACACGAAGCGTGTTTTTTCTAAAACAAATACGCTAATGACACACGCACTCAACACGCAATGTGTGGCAATCTATTTTAATGTATGACGACATTACAGACCTGGGGGCGATTAAAGAGAAATGACCGCAGTTCCTCCCTCTTGGGGAAACTTTACCGAATAACGGAATAAAACATGATGTTGCTGATGTAGATTACCTACATTTTACTGAACACGCGGTGTAGAGGTTGTTATCACTGTGGAGCGGTTGCTAACCTCACTTTTTTCTTTTTGCAGTGAAAAATGCCTGCGCCAGAGGAACCCGCACCCGGCGGCCCGGAAAATGGCCAGCCGAGGTCTGAACTGCAAGAGTTGCAATACCGCTCTGGCCAAGTCACAGATGATGTAAAAATGCGTTCCAACAAGTCATACATCATATCCAACGGCTTTCTTACTCCTGCAACATTACATCACAATTTGATTTTTTCCAGTCGTTGGAGAGCACAAGACGGATGCTGGCGCTCTGCGAGGAGGTAAATATACGCATTCTGAACTCTTCTCCACCACCCGCCCCCCCCCCCTTCAAAGTCGCATTTACCGATTTACCGTGCATATCAATAATAAAACTCTCATCTCTTCGATTCTTCGAATGATGTTGTTGACTTGACTTTGACTTTGAGACGCTCGATACCTCCGTCAATGTGCAAACTCTTCTTATCAGCATCACAAGCAAAAGCAACTAATTGTATCTCGGACGGTTTCTTTCGCTCTTCTCTCTCCCTCTCTCTTTATGTCTCTCTAACCGTTAACCGATCAACTTGAACAAAGTGTGTTACCTGTACCTGTACCTGTAATCTGTAATACTGTATTACTGTAATTATACCTCGCCCACCCCCCACCCGCTAGTACCGAACACAATGTGGTGTGCCACACACTCACCCGAACCAGAACTCTTTTCTCTTTTCACATGCGAACCTCTGGAGCTTCACTGTCGTATCACTCAACGCGGTTGGCTTACCCGAAGCGTTGATAATGAGCATTAATCGATCGGCTGGCTGATATAATCAGAGAGCAGTTGATCTCTCGACCCTCTCGCCCTCTTGTGATCGTTAATCTATTGATGTCTTTCTTCGGTGTGTGTCTGTCCTGTCTGTTGGTGTTGTTTTCGTTCTTTATATATCAACATTTTCGGTTGCTTATTATTCTCGAACTCACACATTTTCCTGATTTATGTTTTTGGGGACGTTTTCTTGCGCTTTTACTTTTGTTCCCTTCATGATCAGGCCATGGGCAGGAAGGAACATGGGGGAAGCGTTTAGGTTGGATGTGTCTTAAATATCTGTGCTGCATGTTGTTGTACTTCTGTCTGTCTTAACATATTCTTAACTATACAGGGTGGACTAAAATGAGTGGGAAACGCCAGGTAACTTTGTAGGTTATGTCAAAAGAAAATGATAATGTTATTGCCAAAATGCCGAGAAATATTAGGAGTCCGAGGTCCTCAAATTTTGTGTTTTTAGGTTACAAATATGCATAATAACAAAATTATTTTTCCTTACACAGCAGCTGTTGTAAAACAGCCGCTAGAGAAGTGTTTGACTTTTACTACAGCTGCTGTGC
>JARJDQ010000475.1:0-24202 GCA_030264215.1 Geostiba sp. GC000077 | reverse complement strand
TGGAGTCACGTGGAGTCTACTTAGCCAATGACATAACTGGGTTTTGAGCAGTGGTTAGCAAACGGTAAGTTTAGAGGTGAAATCCAAACAATAAATATCTATTCGCCTCTAAACTCTAAACTTAACCAAACGCCGTATGGTGTCAGAAAATGGAAGGTATGAAACGAGTCAAACATAGAATCACGTGGAGTCAGCTTAGTAAATGACATAACTGGGATCTGAACAGTGGCACCACAAACGGTAAGTTTAGAGGTGAATTCCAAACAACAAATGTCTATTCGCCTCTAAACTCTAAACTTAACCAAACGCCGTATGGTATCAGAAAATGGAAGGTATGAAACGAGTCAAATATATAGACTCACGTGGAGTCAACATAGACAATGGCATAACTGCTGGGTTCTGAACAGTGGCGCCTCAAACGGTAGTTTAGAGGTGAATACCTCATGACTCTGGGAATGTTCAGCTACATATTAATAGATGGCGCTGTTTCTCCAATATAGCTTTCTAATACAGCTTAGAGCTGTGGACGGAAAACCCTAAACAAGAGGTGGCTTTAGAATTATAATGATTTGGAGGGTTTAAAGTCATTGAAATGAGACAGAAGAAAATGTGGGAAACTTTAAATTAGAATGATGGTTTGATCTTTAGATTAGTCTAATGGGAAGGTAGCAAGTCCGGATCTGTATGTTTTGGTGCGAAGGCAATAGAAAAGTATGAAATGCTTAAAGTACATTTCGCGTAAATACACATTGCATTTGCACAAAACAACGTCCGTCCTCGGCATCGTCATCAGCCGTCGACGTCGGCTGGGTGTAGCGAGTTGTGGAGATGGGGAGTTGCAGCTGAAACTTGGCGCACGGTCGTCGCGTACTCGGGCACTTTGGATACTGGATACAGTGAAAGAGATTACTCCACGGCGTGCATGCGCATGCATAAAAGACGGATGTTGGTCGGTCTCCGCGGATGGGATTCACCACGCCTCGCTAACGACTGCAATTACACTACCACCAAGCGAGCGCCGCCGCGGCGATAACCCGTTATTTCGCTCCGACTCGTTTGGCGAAACCGCAAATATAATTTTATTACCTTTTGATCTACATCTTGATCGCTCCAGCGCCAAGCACCTGCAGCAGCAGCAGGAGCGAGTTATTACCATTGCGATGAGCAAATGTGTGCACAGCATTAATGGATATTTTAAGAGTAAATAATCGACAAATTATTAATTGCTACCGTATACCTGAACTTTGATTTACCGATTTGCGTGTTGACTCTAGCGCCATCTAGGTTTCAGTAGCGCCGACTTTTAGCCTTGCACAAGGTCTGTTGCCACTGACCAAGGTGGAATGCGCGGAATGTATGCAATGGCGCTGGGAAGTTTTTGCACCGTTCTGAGGCCACAAATCTATGCGCATGCAAAACGAGGAAGCGCTTGTCGTCGCCGCCGCCGCCGCCGCGTCGTTTTACACGCTTTCGGTATTTTCCGCGTGCGGTTTTTCGGGCGCGCGAGTTCGAGTGATGCTCTCCTACAAGGCTCCTCCACCACACTCGAATTTTATTTATTCGCGCGTATCTGCTAAATATTTTATTGCATTGTTCCGCCGCGTCGCAGATACGAGCATCCATTTCCAATTGCAGCCGCCGCGGCCGCATTAGCATCGAAAACAATGCGCGAATTCCCTTTTCCAGGACTAAACCTTTTCCGAAAACTATTATTGTGCACTACGAGATGAGCTTTGCATTCAGTGGTTTAAAATTTGAGCGGAATTATAGCTTGGCGCATAGTTTACGAGCGGCTAAATGTATGATTAGCTTAATCATGCACGCGCCCCAAACTAGATTAAGTCCAAGGCTCACTCCCTCGCCCTCGCTGTGTGGCATTTGTTGTAATATTCCCTCGTCGGCCCGCCAATATTGTAAATCTGAGCACTGAGCTGGCGGGTGTAATTGAATTTCGAAACTGGGCGAACGCAGCGGTGCAATTAGTTTCATAATGATGATGAAATTGATTCCATTTACTTATGGGAAAGCGACAATACGTTCACGCGGCGGCGGGCGCGACGTGTTACACAAATTTGCGCCGCCCCCCCCCCCCCCCTGGAGAGACCATTGGCCGCCGCGCCACACATTTCCCCGAATATTGCATTCGTTAACTATATCTAAACTGTATAAACAGAATTTATTGAAGCTATTAAAATCATAAATTTCGCGCACATGTGAAGTTGTCAAACGGTTGCACGCCCGAAAGGGGTGCAATCGCCCGGCTGACCATCCGACACGTTTCCGTAATTAGGACAATTAGCGAACCGGCCAGTCCCTCACAATTACCGAAACACATTTGCCGAGTAGTGGCTCCAAACCACTGAAATTATTGCTCATATCAAGCGCCATTCTGTTGGAAAGATTTTATCGAGTGCGTCATAAAAAATCAGTGCAAGATTTACATGGGCGGAGGGTGCAATAATCGTATTTTCTGATTTGTCAAACGAGAGCAATGTCTCATGCACTGACTGGATGCACTGACGCAGGACGTGATTTTATTGTTTAGTGCAGTTTTTTTCTCTCCAAGGAGGGTGACGGCGACATAAAAGAAAAGCGTGGGCTCGCCTATCAGTTTCCACTCAATATTGCGGACAGATTTCCGACAGGATTTGCTCCGGGAGTCACCCTCCCGGATATCCTGCGGTAATAGGACGTTGCGCGGATATCAACATAACCGTCGCCCGCCGTCCCTTCGAGTTAACAGCCGAACACGACACAACAAACAACAATAAAGTGCACCCATCTTAGTGCCGAGATGTTTTAAGTTTCCTCGGCGAAGCAAACAAAGACGAAATCAAGCGTATCTCCAGGCACCGAAAATATATCAATCTATCAGAGGATATCAAAAAAGTTTGCGACCCCTTCAACTTAAATCAATCCATTGTATCACAATGTATCGAAAATTGGAAACTGAAGATTGATGAATATCCAAAGCTCAATTCCTGATGGTTTCAGGTAAGCACCTAATCGAATTAAAGCGTATTATCCTCGTTCCTATTAAAACATTCCTGATTATGGTCATGGTCATGGTCATGCCCATGTTCCCGAAGATTTTGGTCAAGATTCTCTTGGTCGTATCTTTTCTGTTCGGTGGTAGACAATGGGTTAGCACCGAACTTTTGGTCGAAAACCAGCGATAACTTTCAGGCAACATGCGGAGCATGATAAGATTGCATGTGTACGACGTGGCGGTAGATAATCCATTAAAAAAGGAGCACGGTCCGTCCGCGGCGGGTCCTCCGGGTCGACGTCTTAATCTCGCCCCGTTATCTCCGCATCTCCAACTCCGGGGCCGCGGAGCCTTGTAATCTTCCTGCACACATCGTCGATTCGCATTAAGACCTCAAGTGCAAGTGCAACAATACCAAGCTGAATCAAGTAAAAATTTCGAAATGCAACATCAAAAGGAAATTTAAAGATATCGCTCCAATACCTAAAAGTATTGGAAATGAGTGATATCGACTTTAAAATTAAGTCGACTTGAGTTGTGTCCAGTTAGTTTCAACTTTCAAGAAGATTAGATTAGAAAATTGTAATCACCTGTTATTTGTCATTATGAATTTGTGAACGCTTGGTTTGCCTTTCCGGAGACATCGCTGACGTGCGGAGGGCTTTGGGAGTTGCCGCCGCATAGAAGTTGCCACAATGAAGGCGAGAAGACGCAGAACTAAAGTAGAAGATACCCAAGCACACCGTCGCGGTCGTTGGGCTCGTCGGGTAGTCGGGTAATAATATACGATAAAAAGTGCGATTAGTTATGGTCTATTAACAATTTCCATGTCCGCGTCGTTCGAAAATCAATTAGACAACGTTGCGTTCGATGTGCTCTCAATACTTCGCTTCTAACTTGTTTCGAAACTCTCAACACCGAGTGTCCAAAATAAGTCGTCCAAAATAAAAATCGAGTTTATACCAAATCACCAATTTCCTCCAAGAAATGGCTCACCCATAAATATATTTAGAAAAAAACGGTGCGACATTCGAAAATGTTACCAAAGATGGTGTTCTGTGATGTGTTTAGGGAAACATTGGGTAGAAGGAGTTTGTTTCAAGTTTGATTATCTCTGGAGTTTGTTGAATCTTGAATCTATTCGGTTTGGTGCCGTAGAGTTGGCTGCATTCCAATTGACATTAATTATTCATAATTGTTAACAACCGGGAGTTACACGCGTGACCCGAAAGCGATCAATCTCTTCGTGTGTAAACGTCATACGAATTCTGGTCGGGACAAATGGGAGCCAATTAAAATTAATCAACGTTTCTTCTCTGCAAGCACCAGAGGATAAAAACAAAACACCAACACCAACACCAACACTAAAAGTCCAAAAGTCAATTCCAACTTGGGCGAATACATTGATGCTACATGAAGAGTCGCACGAGTCCTGAATCAATGTTACCATTTTTGCACCCAGGTCCAGGTCGTTCAATGTCTTCAAAACGACAATATTTGACTTGGTTATTGCCCACCTCGTCCCGCGTAGGCGTTTTATTTTCATATAAAAATGTTTAATAAGCATAGAGGACGCAGAAGAATGTGAGCATGGTTCGTAACTCGTGCGACTTGCGGTACGAAAAATAACGCAACATATCTAAAGCGAAGCGTACATTTATTGATTCGATGTTTGATACCTACTTCTTCGCGAGGCGGTCGCGATGCGACACAACATCACAGCATCACAACGACGTGCTCTGTACTGCGCTGGCTGCAATGCACCTCTTGTCGCGGTAAAGAGTGTTATGCCTGAGGTCGCATCTCTTATATGGGTACATGGTACATAAGTTGTGTGTCGCATTGTAGAACGCGAACACGATTCTAGTAAAGAGCCACACGACGCGATCCAAGACGCGTGTGTGTTTTCGAAATGTCGTACGCGGAGATGTTTCAGTTGTACCAACAACGCATCGACCTGGCCGAAAATTTGTAAGCGATAAATCAACGGGGACGCGCGTGCCCTCGAGAAGCAAACGCAGGCGCGGACGCCTCGTTTATAGCACTATAATTGTCCGGGAATATTGTCTCATCGATGCGCCATCAACATCAACGCAACATCAACTACATCACCAAGTCCCGATGTGGTGTGCGGTGCCTGGTACTTTTATCGCATCAGACATTGGTATCTTATGAGGATCTTGTCGCGACACGCTGAAATAAACAAATTATCGTCCCGGGACTGTCAAAAGATGAACTTATTTACGACACTCTGCCGGTAATTTCCCCCTTTTAGATTGTATGACATAGGCCATATCCGTATATTAGGACCCAGCTGGTCTGTGGCATGATATCTGAAACATCTCAATTTTAATCAACCTCGTATCATAGATCACGGCGGACTGCGGTGCGTTTGAATTGGGTTAAACTATTTGTGTGTGCTGTAGTTGAGCTATGCGCGTGCCAGCCTTCGTGTAATTGCGCCTAATTGAGATGGACGCTGGTCTTTAATTCGATGTAATTAACTTAGAGCTGTGGACCGCGCGGAAGCACAGGAACTAGACGCCGGTGGGTTGCCCCAAAGGTTAATCAAATTCAGAGTTAACTCACGCATAAGAAATTTATCTTGGAGTTGAGGAACTGAGGAACTGCAGACCGGTAGAAGTACCAAAGGTTGTCCCTAGAACGGGGAAAGGTCTAACTGTTAAACAAGAAAGAAATATGGGGTTATCATAAACTCAAGAAGTGATAATGAACAAATTTGAAATAAATATCAGTAAGTCAACTTCATTTGATCCACTTTAAATGAGTAACAAGTACCTACTTTACAGGTAAGGATTATTTGGTTAATTATATCTAGAATCTGGAAAATATATCGTGTGGTGCGGAGAGATGATGATGATGGAAGTGGGTTTCAAAGGGTTGAACAAATTCACAGAAGTTCACTGCAAATGAAATTTATCTTGAAGTTGAGGAACTGAGGAACTGTTGCCTGTTCCCTGTCTTACTTGTAGTAAGACAGGTTGCCTCTAGAACGGCGGAAAGGACCTTCTGTTAAGCAAGATAAACATTTAGGGTTATCATGAACTCTAAAAGTGATTATGACCTAATTTGAAATATCAATGGGTCCAGTTCTTATGATCTGCTTAAGATTCGCAACAAGTATGTACTTGTTCCCTGTTTTAAAGATTATCCTAGTAATTATTTCCGGAATCTCGCAAAAATACAAAACAAGTGCTGTTTAGAGAGAGGATAATGATGGTAGTGGATTACCAAAGGTTAATCAAAATCAATGTTAACTAACGCAAAATAAATTAATCTTGGAGCTCAGGAACTGAGGAACTGCAGACCTAAAGAAGTAAGACAGGTTGTCCCAATAGTACGGGGGAAAGGTGCTTCTATTAAACGAGATAAAAATTTGGGGTTATCATGATCTCTAGCAATGATTATGATCAAATTTGAAATATGAAAGGGTCCAGTTCATTTGATCTAATTAAAATTAATAACAAGTACTTGTTCCCTGCATTAAAGAGGATCCAAGTAATTATTCCCGGAATCTGGAAAAATGCAAAACAAGTGCTGTTTGGAGCAAAGATGATGGTAGTGTATTACCAAATGTTAATGAAATTCAATGTTGACTGCCCCAAACGAAATTTATCTTGGAGCTGAGGAATTGAGGAACTGCAGACTTGCAGACAGGTTGTCCCTAGAACTGGGGATTGGTCCTTCTTTTAAACAAGATAAATATTCGGTGTAGAAGTGATTATGACCAAATTTAAATTATCATATGATCAGCTTAAAATTAGTGACAAGTATTTCTTACCTGTAAAGATTAGCTGGGTAATTAGTAAAGTGTATCCTAGTAATAATTTCCGAAAATGCAAAACGAACGTTGTTTGGAGAGAGGATGATGATGGTAGTGGATTACCAAACGTTAATGAAATTCAATGATAAACGCAAAATAAATATATCTTGGATCTAAGGAACTGAGGAACATCAGACCTATAGTAGTAAGGCAGGTTGTCTCTAGAATAGGGGAATGGTCCTTCTGTCAAGTAAAATAAAAATTCAGGGTTATCATAAATTTTATAGAAATGATTATGATCTAATTTAAAATATCAATGGGTCCAGTTCATAAGAACTGCCTAAAATTAGTAACAAGTACTTGCCTGTAAAGATAATCTGGGTAATTATTTGCGGAATCGGGTAAAATTACAAAACAACTCCTGTTGTTCCGAGGGAGCGAGAGATGGTGATGGTAGTGGGTTTCTAATTAAGTTACATAACGTCACCTGATACCAAACCACTACAATCGCTATCACTATCATGAACATCACCATGATGGCTACATCAGTTGCAGGTTGTGGCCTGTGGGTAGCTGGGCTGAGGCAATATCCAACTTTGTCGGTCCCCTCATTCCCTCATGCACATGCTAGTACACATTATCATTGATGGTCCAGGAGCCGCAGCCAGGAGTTGTTATTAACAAATGACGGCCTTTATCACTTTTGTGAACGCATCGGCAATAACTGCAACTGCAGCTTGAGCAACTTGGCTCTCATGTAGCACCATCGCGCAGTTTTTTCCCCGTACACACGGCGTGCAGATTTCTTCGTCCGCACATTAAACGTAGTTAAATAAAAAGTTTTATGTATTAATAAACAATGCAGGAATGCGCTGTTGGAAGAAGTTAATAATACCTCCCTTGATACATGAAATAATATAAAAGATAACGGAGAAGCCCGCAGAGCGGCGGCAGGCAGCCAGTTTGCCGAACGGGCGCGAATATGTATAAAAACTAATATTACGTACGGGCAATAAGTTTAACTTTATCTGCACTTATCATAAAATTTTATGCTTAGTTATTACGAGCGCTTATTAAAGTCCATTTATTCCTATTCCCAATGAGTCGACTTGCGCCGGCACGCAGGCGTTGAAACTTCAACATTCAACTTTCAACCTGCAACTTGCAACCTCGAACCTCCCAACTTCATTGCGTTCGCTTGCGTGTGTTTTTCCAACAACTTCTTTCCTATTTACTCTTTACTCCCTAGTTAGTTATGTGTATGACGCTCGCATGGTGATAACGAACTCAACTTTATTGTGCGATTGCTCATTTTTAATACTCCTAGGGCGCGCAAATTGAGACAAATAATGCACTAAAGTCTAATTAATTAATTAAGCAATTTAAAGAGGAGATTGATAATGCATAGAGTCTCTGCCGCCAGGGTTATCAAGTAATCAAGAGCAGCGTTTAGGTTTAGGGAGTGGGGTTGGGAAAGTTTGCCCGGTGCCGGTGCCGGTGCCGGCTGTTGCATCAGCAATGTGCAGCTTACATTCCACTAGACTTAATTAATCAAATCTAATAATACCAAACACATGATTCGGACTCGGCTGGCAAATCGCAACATTGTCCACGTTCACGTGCGTGACGAATTTCTCGTTGCCCATTATAGGAAGCTCCCCCTTCTAGAATCATACAATTTGAATAATAGCCACCTAAACCCATTTTCGCGACCGAAGACAGAAGTGAAAGTATAATTAAGATTTTAATGAGTTTACTCAAATAATATCATTTTTTATTGGTATTTCTTAAATGAAGCATTTGATTGAAAACGTATTTTATTACACCGAGTCAAATTAAATATTGCTGCATATTTCATCAATATATATTTTATGCATTTGCTAATTGCAAATTTCTTATGAAATAATATTTTGCATACTGCATACTGTGCATGTGTCTATTGTAAGTTTACATCAAAGTCGGCTTTGGTCATCTTTTACGAGTTTATTGACGCGTCTGATGGCGAGTTATGTGAGTAATAACCTCAGCAGCCAAGGTTTTTCTTCGTGCACTATTGCAAATGAATGTTGGTGGGAAATAAATAACTTCTAAAAAGTGCGCTCAACATTTGATTCGTCATTTGAGTCAACCGTTTTATTCGCGTTTCGAAGGTGGCTGCTTGCTGCTAGTCAAGTATGCACATCAGGAAGTGAGCAATAAAAGTTTAGGTTTGCCATACCAGACACATCCCATGCTATGTGTTTGACTATAAAATTTGAGTTGGATATTGGCGACGTTATAATAAAATTTAAAGGGCTAGTTTATAGTTTTCGCTGTGCGCTGTGTGCTATGACAGGACCTAACGAACACACCGTCGAAATTAAATTGCTCGCAAGGAGGAGTAAATCTATTAGGTTGTGTCAAGTGTCAATAAAACATTGGAGTGGATCATAATTTACCACTTGAATTATTTACGATGTATACCAACAGAAAAAAGGCCGCCCAACTCGAGGCATTTATTTGATTAAATTAAAAATGGTTGTAATTTTTCAACTTTCTTGTTGCCTGCTTTCCAGTGTCTTCTGAGCTCTGTGTCTGAGCTCTGAGCTGGTGGCGAATTGGTAGCGAGCAAGTTTCTGCAATTATGGCGCATGCCGAAGTCTATAAGGCGCGATTCAAAAAGTTGATGTTTACCCCGACGGCGAGAAGTACACACAGGGGGATTTCCGCCTTCGCCGCCCCCTCTACTGACGTTGTAAAACGCCGCGCCGCCGACGCAGACATTCGGCGAAGTTCGCATCGCGTTTGGGGTTTATTACGCTCGAAATTGTACGCATCCTCGTAACATTTTCGCGATGTAATAATCCGAAACATGCGAAAAACACCCCACCATGCCAAAAATTTGCGAAACATTTGCCTTTGGGCTTGACTCATAAACTCAACGGCGGGAATAGAAATTGAAACATTTTTTGTATAGGGACGTTACTTTTTACAGTTTTCGTTTTTATTGCACTAGTGCATAAAGTAGATTTTTTCTGCTTTACATACTTTTGGAATACAGTCGTGATGGTACTGTATAAAATTGTGTTTTATGCATCAGAAGTGTATATCATATTAAATTGCCGGGGAGTATGTGCTCGGGGCAAACAATAGCGAGTGTAACTTCGCCGAGAGTTAAGAACGTGTTCTTTATGTAACGCTTCAATAAAGAATGAAGCGCCGCGTGCGCCTTGCGGAGCACCGCAAAACTTGCGACCACGGGGTGGTTTTGCCAGTCCCGGATCAACGCGTCTCGCGCCTACTCTTCTTCATTCGCGAAGACCCCAAAACTTGGGTGCGCGCCGTGCCAGAACATCCGAAGGGAAAGAGTTACTCAGTGTCCTGTGTTGGGTGTGTGTGGAGTGGTTGGAGTCGTTTAATTAAAATTGCTGGATGATGATAATTTATTAGCTTAGTTGGTGCTTAATTAAGGCGAGCATTTCGGCGTGGCGCAGACAAAAACGCACGCACCCGCAAAAACCTCCTCAAGGATGAATTCCACCGCAGAAGACCCTTAGAAATGGAAAGTAACGACTAAGTATTCGTTACAGAATAAATAATAAGCCATTCGGATGCGGTTTGAGAATGCAGCCGCTAAGCAAACAACTCTCGGTTCAGCTACAGTCTGCTGCTAGTCTGACAACTACATCGATGATGTTTCGATGAACCAACAACGTAATAACAACTAACGCATCCTTTCCGAAGGCGATTTGTTCGAGTTCACATACCAAGGGTTCCACTAACATCTCCTAACTGGGTTTTCATTCAGAATTTGTCCCAGGAGTCAAAGCAAACCTGATTGACAGTCCCCAGTAGGTATAAAATCTTGGGTATGCCAAAGTGGTAACTGGTAAGATTGTTGCAGAATACCATCTCCCTCGGGCAATATTGTGTTGAGTGTTGAGTGTTGGGTATGGTTACTATGGATGAAGAATGCGCACAAAGCACCGAAAGGAGGAATCAAATTCAGTATCATATCACAATCGGAAGAAAAACCGAGGCTTTTTTTGCTTTTGCGGTTTGCTTCACTAAAACCATCCTTTTTTTGTACAGTGCTTCGACCATCTGCACACAATTGGAATGGTATCGGTTATTTTTGCACAACTATGGCCTCGAGTGCAATTCCATCCAATCCCTTGTTTGTTTTAGGTGTGCATGGTTATTGTAGTCGAAAATCTAGAGACCCAACAGAATCAAACCTTTGTGAAACAGAGAATCATTGAACTTGTTGAAGAGTTCTGTGAAGAAACTTAGAAGCATTGCCATTTAGCCCAAGGGCTACAGGTGCCTTTTTTCGTTAGGAAATTTTGCTCCACAGAAATGCACAATGAATCGAACTTGTTTGTCTTCGGTATTTATTAGAGAGTGAGATTGATACAATCTCAAAATGTTTTTTCTTTCCTTTATTGCCTAAGGACTAGATGGCTTGGAGTGCAGACAGGTACGGTTCTGATCAGTTCGGTGGTTAACAACCGTGACCTTATAATTCGTTCTGCAATTTGCAACCAAACCAAACTAATTCAGTTTTGAGCTTCACGAAGTACTTACAAGAAGTGATGTATTTCGATATTCCCCTTTTTAAATAATTAAATTTTTATTTCATTTCTAATTTTTCTCTGTACCCATCTGCTCACTATTAGAAACTCATAAAATCCACGGAATGCCAAACGCCTAAAGAATTCCTTAAGAGATGCGACCTTATCGAAATTACCATGCGCCTCGCTATCATCTCAACTCTTCATACTTAAACCTCGTTAAAAATGTAATTTTATCTCTGGCGCTTCAGCATCGGCCGGATCCTTCCACAAAGTCGATGAAACGCTTCAGAAAAATACATCGAACTCATTGCAGCCCAAAAACCCTCACTCGATAAAGCCCGGAATGCGATGCCGATGCATTCCGCATCCTCTCCAACAGCTACCGCTCCATGTTTCATTACACCGCACACTCGATAATTTGGAAAATATTTGGAAACAAGAAGATTTATGCGCGTCACTAACATTCCTCCCAGCTCCCAGGTCTTGAGGGGTACTCTTGGGGAGGACCCGATAAGAGGGCTTATTGAAGGGCACAATGCCATCAATTAATGAATTGTTGTTATTATTGCGTGCGTAAACTATGATTAGGAAGTCGTAAAAAATGAGATTTTCGAGGGATGGGCATGAAAAATGCGCTGCACACATGGTGGACGTGGTGACATCCAGCCATCAAGGGGGTGTAGTGCGTGTGCCCTTATGACGAGCACCGAGCAACGAGCACCCTCCTCTAATGACTAAAAAACTGCAGCAGGCGAGCGGGGCGGCCGATGCGGATGACATTAGGCCCGCTGCCGGTGCATTGAATGCATCGTGGATGCCGCCCCAAATCGCAATAAAGCGCGCATGGCGACATCGAAATATACTTTTGTAAATGATACCCAGATATCCACCCGGCCAAAGGGAGTTCAAAAAGGGGAAAATTATTAGATTATTATTAAAAACACATTGGGGCGGAAAGATGGAATGATACCGACCACTGCAACATGTCTGCTCTGTGCTAGGGAGTCATCGTGATCATATCAGATTTGATGAAGAATTGAGGATGCAGAAACCCTTTGAACGACTGCGGTGCCTTAATTTAATCTCGAATCTGATGGTGGCATGGCAAATCGTTGAATTTAAACCCTCCAATCATGTGGGTGCAGAGGGACAGTCTAGTCTGACCCTGGGAATATTGTGAGTTGTCAGGAAACGATGTGTGATGTTTTGGTCTGAAACAATTTCCGATTCAATTTGGCGTTTGAACATATTTTGCTCTTAACCGCCAATGTAGTGTAGCAATAGGAAGTCGGGACCTCGGTTCCGTTTCTCATTACGCGCGTTCCGGATTAATGATCATTTAATGAGCTGTTAGTCGACGTAGTGCCGCACAAGACAATATATCGAGTATCCCGTGGCCCCGCGCACGGGAGCAAACAACCGGCGGTAATTTGTGTGTTTGTGGAGACTGGCGAACGATCGTCTATATTATGGATGGCAATTGCGCTCCGTTGGGAAGGGATGATATCGACGCTCGTCGCCGAATCCACACGCCGACAGCATGCGGGACGCGAGTTTTGCATAAATCGAACGCGATAATGCGCGCCGCGCGTATACACGACTATCAGCAACGATCAACATTCATTTCATGTTGATAGTTGGGGAATCCTACATAGGACGTGATGGTTCTGGAGCTGTCGACGTGTTCGTAATGAATCAACAAACAAATAGCAGCAATTTCGGTTTAATGCACCGCCGCCGATCCCGACGACATCATCGTTTATATTTCGTCCTCGGAATTCTCCCGACCCCAAAACCCGGGTGTACGGGGGGGGACGCTGGTGGAAGCGAGTGAGTTAAGCAACAGATGGGTGTCTCGACGCGAGGACGCGACTCTCTCCATTCTCCAAAGCCGGCGTGTTTGCAGAGCGTAATTTCCATGTCGCTGCCATGCTTGACGACGAGATCCACCTCCTTGCCAGAGCTGGCAAACAAGTTTAGCTAATTGTACCATAATTAACCCAAACCCTTCTCGGTAGAAACGAACTAAACAATGCATATTTTCCAGGTCCAGGTGGATTTACAAAATGTGCTAGTGCTACATCCTACATTGGTGGTCTACGAATTATCTCATTACAAAAGCATTCCAAGGTACTACAGTTTAAGGATAGTTGATAACCAATTAAGTTCCTAACTAGACTATACTTATACTAGAAAAAAGTTGTGGTAGTCTTTGAATACTCAGTGTAAATTTGATGATTCCCTAACAGGTAGACTGCTGACTGCTGAGGGAAGGGAAGGATTGTAGGTTGAAAGGATAAACGGCGAATTACTCGACGGCGTGCGGCGCCGCGAGGAGGCACCTCGTAAAGACTGCGGCTGAGCAACCTCATCGTCTCCTCGGCACTGTTGGTGGTCCTCCACGGCATGGCGCGGCACCCCGCGGCCCAACACCCCGAGAATAATTCCTAACTACTTGTTGACATTCGAATTATCAGCACGATATCCGTCGGATGCGCTCGTGCTTAATAATGCTCACTTCTGAGTCTCTTTACCTCCACCACCACAGCTGAAATACAAAAAGCCATACTTTGGAAGATTGGAAGTAAGGAAGGACGTTCTGTGCATGTGCTCTTCATTTTCCGTTAATTTCGAGTTGACTGTACAGTCACAAACTGCAATTAATGTCAGAATGACACAATTCCCAACTATTTATGTTTGTGCTGTACAATGTCACACATGCTCTACAACCCGCGACAAAAGCAATAAAACCCCAACGCACGTGGGACGTGGGAGTAACAGTGCAACACCTACGGTGCTGAAAAACGCGTCAAAACACCGCGCAACGAGCACGAATAACAACCCAACAAAAAGAGACCAAATTGGAATTTGAATGTCACATAGTCACCATTAAAACGATTAAAATGTGTAAACACTGCCTGACATCAACTTCCGCTCCGCAAGTTTTTTTTTTACACTAGAACACATAAAACCCATGAAAACTATATTTCAGCCTGGCAATGGTACACCCTGATATGTTGATGTTACAACACATCGGGGACATGAATTAAAGCATTTGCATTTCTACCGGTTTGAACTGAAAGATAGTTGTTACCTTATAGTTGCATTTAGAACCTGATTGTAGGTTAGCTTTCATAAGTGCGATGGGGACGACGGGAGTTTTAGGAACAAATTGACCATTTTTTACGACCCATGGGCGATAAGAATCAAGCACTTAAGTTTGAACTGTTGAACTGACGGTCGTTAAAACCTCCCCACACAAGTTTACTGCTGCCCGCTGCCCCAGACTGGTTTTGGATAGAATAGGTGTAGATATAATAGAGAGGGTACATTCACCTGGAAACCTAGATACTACCACAGATCCACAGCGCTCACAGCCTAACAATACCCCTCAGATTTTCTAGCGACGAGCTGGTGTGGTGTGTTGTGGCGGTTTTTTACGTCCAACCTCCAGGTCTCATCCCTTAATTTACTATTGTATAATACATAATAACTAATGTGATTAGAAGTGATAAATGTCCCCGGAGGCCGGTGGTGACGGTGCCATCTGTAAATGCACTCTAATTAACGTAATTGTTCATTAATGTCATTCCACCCTTCGGAGGTGATCGGTGTGTATTCACACCGCGTTGTGCCGCGGCCAATCGATAATTGCGCTGCGTGTTTTCACGTTTTCACATTTTCACGATTACCCAGTCGATGACGTTCTTTGCGTTGCACAGCTGCACTTTTGTTTACGCTATCTGTGCCCGTGCTTCATGTACCGTGACTGCCCCATCCCCCGAAAAGTCAAAGTCAAACCCTGTCATATCCTCTGATTCTATTTGTACACAACTGGCATGAAAGTTTTGCACAGATTTTACGCTGTGAACTTGCGAGTGAATGCGTTCGGATTGTTGTGGAGGTTTTGGGATGGAGGGTAGGCGTTTTAGTGCATGTGTAAATCCCCAAGTTTGCCATTGACTTCGCAACGCCCGAAAAACGTATATCCGTGACATTTTCGGCGTGTTAACACACGCCGCACACACATCATAGACGTGCCTGACTTGGGCGACAAAAGGAAGATGCGCCCCCTTTTTACCGCGCCGACATGGCACCCCGAAAACGCGACGCGTCGCGCAGCATTTTCACATGCACGTCAATAGCACATTTTCCAACGGCGGCAAATGCAGAAGAGGAGAAAAAAAGGTTACCGACTTTTGCTTCGAACAAAAACATTGAAAATGTGAAAACCTGAAAAAACGTGGTTTACAACTGAGGACTGAGGACAACAGAATGTCTTTCATCTATTCATTGATTTTCCATTCCATTCAGCTATTGATTCACTGGCTAGATTTAGAAAACCTCTGCAACTAAAAATTCCAAATTCTCGATGTAAATTCTAGCGACTAGCGACATATATGTAAACGCTATAAATTACGAGTCAACGACAACGGCAATGATATCAAGTTGATAATTTATAGAACCGGAATTGAGTTGTAAAGTGCAACGTGAGGAGGTCTATTAAAAGCAGAGCGGAGGAGAGTTTTTCGCACGGCACGTCTGTAGCAAACCGTACGCCAAACACAACAAAACACTTGACACGATTTCGTTCCGCGTCTTCATATTTATCATGTGTGCGCGACATAAATTTCCATTTGATACGCGGGCCCACAGCGCGGTGGCAAAAAGGGAAAAGGAAGTGTCATGCGTACCAAGCAGCTACGCATTAGAAATGCGCACAGGACAAAGGACGAACGTACCAAGAACCAAGAACCAAGAACCATCAAGAACCAAGAAATGATTAAGAGCTATGCGCCATATGTGGTTTTAAAGGAAACACAAGTGTCCAACAGTCCAACAGATGGCGGTTGCTGTTTGATTTATTCCTCCTGCGTTCCTCACAGAACAAGAACCAGAAATTAGCATCGAATTTCCGAAAGATAGTACAGTCAAATTAGGTTCTTGGTAGGAAAGTTTTGGGGTAGTTTTAATTACTTCAATTCTCTATGATTTTTGGAGTGTTGAATTCGAATTTGAGGTTTGCTATAACAAAACTTCGTGACGCAACATTCAATATTCAAACCTGCTATATAACACCGATTTTTCGAAGAAATTCGACGTAAAAACTTGAATATCTTCCGAACGCGTGATCTTTTTTTAAGTTTCTTTTTGGATTCGGATAGCCGAGAAGACGCTTTTTAATATGCACTTTGTTGCAACCCTCTCAGATGGTCAGATATACAAATGTTACATGTAACTCTAGCAGATTTGTTACAAGTGTAAATCATACATTACGATTTTTTTTAGCAAACCTTTAAGATTCAGATTCTGCACCCTAAAAAACATGAGGAATTGAAGAATTTAAAACTACCCCATAACTTTCCACCGAGACATTATTTTGAACGTAATTTGACTATAATACCTATTAATAATATCTATACAAATCGAGATTTTTGAATAGTTCAATGTTCACAGGATTCGGAAAATAATTTATATCCAAACAAAGCGTGTGTTGAGCTCTCGTTGCGTGTCACGGTGGAACAACTGGGTTAAATTATTGCCGGCGTTTTTGAGTCGCCTGTGTGTATGGGTAAAGTTACCTGTGGGCTGTGTGCGTGTGCATGTACATGTATGAATAACGAAAACTAACAACCCCCGGCGCTGGACGCCAGAATGACCGCAAACTAGCCGCCACGCCGCGCCGCCGTGCCAGCCGTGGTGTACAGGGTAGAACCACATGGCAGCAGAAAAGCAGAAAAACGAACTACTTAACAGTGCCGCCTGCAGCGCTGACGGGGAACAATCAAACGCTCTCTGGAGCGCTGCGCTCCTGCAGTTTGTTGCAAAATGCATTATTTACTTTTCAACTTTTCAACGGTAACGATACACAACGGTTTATTATGGTTATTACGGCCAGCTATGTAATAAACACGCATGTGTGCCACGTTGCCACGTAGTACAATGCACAAAGTGTTCTTTGCAAAGTTTCTTCTGCGTTTTTAGTCAGGGCATTAAATGTATCAACAGCAACTTTTCAATTGTAGGTAATGCTTAAATAGGTTTAACTTTGCGTTAAATGTTAGTGTTGGATGAAGGGGCACAATTCATTATTTCATTTGTTGTGGTATATGGTTGTGACTGTGAGTTACATTCTGGACTGACACCCCAATGGGCTAGCGGTGTGTTGTTAGCAAAATGGAAAGTTCAAATTCGCATTAGTTTCCGCTTACAATTGCACATGCCACACAATGTACGTGCCTCTTTTTTCCCTACCAACCTACCAACTTTCCTCGCCTGGCATCCTTTTCTGCTCTACATTTACAATTTCCAGCTCCAGATGCACAATAGCCGCTTGCAATCCAAGGGAGTACACAAATAATACAAATTGTGGTCATTCTTGCAAATTCACAAATTCACAATCGGATCTCGGATGTTTACAGTCAACACACGTGGGTGATCTCACTGCTGACCACACATCAACATTCTGAACCCCCGGTTAGTTTTATCGTTCCAAGCTGAAGGTACAATGAAAAGTCAATGTGCAGTGGGTGTGATGGGCACTGTTGAGTCGGAGGGTGGTCAGTGACACTCACAATAAAATACAATTTGGACCAAATGACCATATTTGGTAACAACTCGGGGTGACTTGGCCATTGTTGATATTATATTCATCATTGGTCTAATTCAGTTTTCCTGCCACACAGCGGAGCTGTATTCAATTATATTCACGGGGGTGAGTAATGACGGACGACGCCAGCGACGGAAATTGGTGACACGTTCCACGTTTATTCCTATTTACCTTCTCTTCAATTTGCTATCTCAGCCATCATGCATTTATTTTGCATTTAAATCATGCTTGCACTGAAAGATACTATTGATAAAATGAGCAGGAGACGAAGGGACGGTTTGAAATGTTTTCAAATATTTTAACTTGATATTCTTCGGTGTTCTTTGTAGCTTTCTGCAACAATAAGCTACACTTTAAGATATCTTATGAAATTACCAAGACTTCTGGGTAAGGCGAGAAAGTCCAAGGCAGCCGAGGAAAATGCAATCGGCCAAAAGGAATCAGTGGCGACGGCGGCGGTGGTGGCGGCGGCAGCTCGTGTGTAGTTGGGTTGTACTCACCTTGCTAGCGCGCGGAATTGACCCAGTTTACAAGAATCTCCTGTTGCTTATCTGCTATTTTCCTTTATGCCCTCTGTGCATGTATGCATGCACCAAATCAAATAACCCAACAAACAAACAAACAAGTAAAGAATCAACATAAAAATAAAAACAACCAAGTGGAAGCAGAAAATTACAAACAAAAAAAAAAGATCGAAAAAGTTAAACATTAAATACTCTTCCTCAAGTACCACAAGCGCTTCTTGGACGAAAGCACAAAATATTTATTGTTATTGTCCAGTGCCCAAGAAACTTAAGGTATTTTGAGCGTTACAATCGGAGTAAAAAGTGGAAGTTCTGATGATACATATAGAAGTTTTAAACATAGATTTTACTGTTGCACATAGTGCCTAAATGATTAGCTTATAGTTGAAACGGGTGGAATATGTGAAAGTAATTGTGTACATGGTCTATTATATAATGTGTTAATAATATTTATATTCTGCCGGATAGAATGGACACAAACATCTGTCGAGCCGTGGTAACACTGCACTCCAGCTGCAACGCAAACGTGAATAGGCGAGTGAGTGGCAGAACATGGACAGTGATGCGGGATCCCAAATTTTGAACTTTATTCTTAATTATTTAAGAAACCAGACGGTGAAAGTATTTCATTTTTTGAATGCGCATACATATTGCCCATAGTTACATCTTCCGAAAATGTAAATAATTTCTATCGAGCCGTTTTAGAAATATACCCCATAAACATATTTTCCCTATCCTCTACATGTTAAATTTGTTTACATTATCTTCGAATATACAATGTGGCACCAACTTGCTACACATTTAGGTAGTAGGTACATACAAGGGTACAAGATTGGTGCCCAAATTAATTATCCGCTCAACATGTTCAGCATGTCGAATGACCAGTTGTAACCGATCCGTGAGTCTTCTGTTTCGGGGCCTTTAGAGTGCCGATCATTTGCTTTACTGCTTTTTTCCCCCTTGCATTCGTGTGTCGTGCCAGTTTCGGCATTTCGTTTATGTCTCAAATTGCAAAAAGCAACCGCCCGACGGACTCTAGTCCCGAAGAAGCTCATCTTCTTGCGTGAGGGTGGAGCACCGAGGCGCCATGGGCCCGGCTACGGTCATCGTCTACTGCAAATGCTTCACAATCTTTCAAAAATCCATATAATACGTCATTAACTTTTGCACCACACACAAAACTATCTCCATGAGCATGACTAACAAATACTAACAATTATACAAAAAAGAACGAATGCAAAAATCAAGTTTTTAAGGGTGTCGTTTAGACTCGAAATAAATTTTTTTTTCCGATTTCTGAAAAAAAAGAAGAAACAAAGAATTTAAATGTCTAGACAACAACCTTAATGATAAACATAGTATGACTTCATAATCGTCTGGCATATTTTTCATTACAAACACAATTATTTCTAGTTGTCTAGGAAGGCCTAGATATTGAATAAACATATATCAAAAGTTTGAAAGAAATGCACTTCATAATATTGATGCCTTTTGAACATCATGAAACACATTAAGAGGGTGCAAGTTCACATAAAATTTGAGTGACTTGAGATAAGTGAAGAATGCATCATGGCTGTAGGCATATTAATGACATCATTAAGTTAGAGAGTTAGCGAGATCAATAGGGTCTTAAAATTAGTAAAAACCATCGTAAAAAGTGCAAGATTAAACATGACGCCACTTGAAGACTGCGCCACACAGTGATAAGTCATGTGCACTTCTAGTCTTCCATAAAGTGACGCCGAATGACAGCTTAATGAAAGATTGGTTTATCGCTCTATATTAATATTAGTTTTGTCTGTTAGGCGTTTAGGGCTTTATCTTATCAGCACATACTTCACAGTTATTAACTATACTCATTTAATAATTTGAAAATGCTTTGCATCCAACCGTTTTTCTAATTTTCATAATTTCTCTGAAAATAGAGCTATTACTCAAATATAATTAATGGAGGAGTGCGCATTTTGCCAAATTTTTTTTCGTATTTTTTACATACCAATTTTCAACATGTAGAGAAAGAAAATTGAAAAATATTAATTTTGATGTAATTCGTTTTTCATTCGGTCCAGTAGAACGGTAGATATTTCGATTTTAAAATGTCGACTGCGTGACGTCACTTTTATGAGGGAGTCACGTCGCTCACTACGCTCGATCACTGACACGCCGTAACCTCAAACATGACGTCACCGAGTCAGTTTTTAAAAACGAAATATCTAACGTTCTACTAGTTCAATTTGAAAAATAAAAAATACGGTTCTAATATTTTTACAATTACTTTCCAGTCATAAAAAGTCCATTCTTACTTCTTTCAAGTGCATTAGGAATTTAAAAATAGGTGAAGGTTCATTCTAACGGTTTTGTACATCATCCCTCAGCAAATCAATTTATAACATCATCAATTATTAAGTGCAACGTTAAGTATGCTTTTACAGCTCGTAATTATAGCGATTCGTTCCTTCTGATTAATCACCAATAATCACGATCATTAATATTGTTAACAACTTGCAATTATTAAATTCGAGGCGCGCCCAGATTTCCTCGTTCGACGAGGCAACTGCCCTGCTTGGGCAGGTATATAGAGGAAAAAAAGAATGCGGACCTCTCCAAAGCGTAAAATTTCTCATTCTAGAGACTTTTAAAATTTTAAGGATGATTTATTACACTTGCTCCACTTTCTTTTCCCAGCATTTTCATTTGAACATTATAGGGATGAAAAAAATGTGTAATTTTATTTTAAAGTCCAATACTGTTTTTTTAATAATGCAGTACAATATTGAACGTTCGCCTATTTTTCATCCTAATGCACTTGAGGGAAGTAAGAATTGTCGCCAAACAGTATGCCGCCCAAACATTAGCCACGACGATACCAATAGGGATTTTACCAAAAAGGGCTTTTAGGAGGCGAACGTTCATCTTGACGGCATAGTACGTTATCAGTTGTGTGGCTTATTGTGGCTTGTGACTAAAGATCCTTTTTTGTGACCCGAACTCATTTCAATTGTCACTTCGTCACTTGTAACAAAATGATCAACTGATGAATATGCATCGCAAACGCATTGTAATAGATTTCTAATTGAATCACTCCATTGTCTGCATGTGTTTGATAAATATTGAGTGACTTGTGAGACACAGTCCGACCACCTAAATATCAATTTACGCTGCATGTGGCGCGCGAATTGTCGCCAATTATTAATACGCCTTTCCACATTACATTACGCATCTTCTAATTACGCATACATTCATTAATGTAATTAACATAATTATCATAATCGGGGCCTTATTAACATTGCATTTCAATACAATTCGTTCGGTAGCGTTCGCGTGGCGTATATAATATGCAAAACGTCGTTTTGTGCCTCTGCCTCTATTTCGGCGCCGCGCATTGTTCTAACAATCGACGAATGTTTTCCTGGCGTGTATTTGTTAATCGGATTCAATTATAATGTTGTTTGTTTCTCTGCATTTTACGCAAAGACGTATTACGAGGCAACGTGGCAACGTGGCAACGCCGCGCTTGAATAGCGTCGAGTCATTTCCGTTCAATTAATACATACAGGAACGCACGTTTCACGATTAATTGACTTTCGATATACCATATCTATGTATACGCTATACAGGGTGTTTAATTAATGAAAGTATTATGACATCGCTAAAAAATGAGTAAATAAAAAAAAAATATTTCGAGACATCGAGACATCATAATTAAACGTGTCAATGCTAACAAACACGTTTTTCAGCATCGAAAGATGGGTTGGCTGCGAAACTTTACGATTCGTGGCAAAGAATTGATTCTTTTAGTACAAACATTTTATAATTTTTTAAATTCAAAAATACACGCTAAATCTATCGGTTTATCGAAAATAAACACGTTTAAAACTATGAAATTAGGTTTTTCGTGGTGCATAAATGTTCCTTTTGGTAAGAAAATATGTATGTTACTTTGTATATCGAGAAAAAATATTTGACATCAAAATTGAACGTATCAGCGCTAACAAACACGTTTTCAAGTATCAAAAGTTGGGTTTTAGTGTGAAATTAAACGATTCATGACACAAAATTGATTTTGTACACGTTCCAATACAAAATCAATCGGTATAGTGAAAATAAAGACGTTTAAAACTTGGTTAAAAGCCCAAGGGCAAAAACGGAGTTCGCTTGAATAGCTGAATACTCAATATGTCTACGAAATATCTATTAAAAGTTGCACTATAGAACGTGTTCAACAATAGCATGCATTTCTTTGAAAGAAAGTGTGATTTAGCTAAAAACAGGTGAACAGAAAAAATAGTGCTGGGCCGAAATGCCGACTTTCGGCCCTTCGTACACAATATACTATATTCTCCATCGTTTTCGTTCTAACTTTAAGTCATATTAAGAGGTATAGGTTTAAGTCATCAATTCGCTCCTCCGTTTTGGGTCCAAATGAAGCAAAACGTCCCAGCCCAGCAGAGCAAAGTCACAAAGTGTCAAATAGCTAATTATCCACCACCGGCGCTTCCTAATCGCGCCCCCATTCCTCACATTCACAGCCCGTACGTCTTCTACGAAATTTCCGTTAATTTCATCCCTAGTCTAGCCTAATAAGAACCAAGAGCCACGAACATAAAGTAGGTGGGTGCCAATTAAATTTTCACACATAATTGGCCAATCCGTAGCACATGTGCCCCTCTCATAAATTATGTAGGTTAGGCATATAATAACAAATATTCCTACATTGCTGAATGCCTGGAGGAACATAATGTTTTCGAACTTTTCGATTTTTATGGCTTTTAATTTGTACCTACATTGACTAATTACCCTTTGGTAATTTAATTATTGCGCGATGAGCGTAATTAACTCTTTGGCGCGCTGGCGCGCGGCACAAGAAATAATGTGAAATATTAATCAGTAATTAGAGGATTCTTTATATGTATATAGATATACAATGTTCGCCGCCGCGGTCCGGATGAAAATGAATAATGAATGATTATCGAATTAACCTTTGCACCATCATCAATCACGGCCGGGCTCAAGGACTGAAAGAAGTTTCGAGTTTCAATCATTAAAATTCATTAAAGAAGAGGCGCTCACGAATCACACGACTTTCAAAAAAACCGAACATCACATTCACATAGTTATACAGGGTGGACTAAAATGGGCGGGAAAACGCCAGATCTCACGAGGTCTTAAAATTTTGAGTTTTTAGGTTACAAATATACATAATTCTTTATTGTTGCAGTGCGAACACTTAATTTAAGTCAAAGTTTAAGTCAAATCAGAGAATAATTCTCTTTAGATGCGAAAAAAAGTTGTTATTATGCATATTTGTAACCTAAAAATTCCAAATTTAAGGATCTCGTGTGGCCAAAGCCAAACGAAGACTTTCTCAGGATTTTGGAATTGTCGTTTTCTTTTTACATAAACTACAAATTTACCAGGCGTTTTCCCGCCAATTTTAATCCACCCTGTATAGATTAAATGAGTTCAAAAAGTTAAAATCAATATGTTTTTAACTGAGTCCGATTCAGTTCATTATCAATTGAGATTGTAAAAAAAGACGCCTATTACTAAACCACTAGATATTAAAAAAAAAAAAATCAAGTTGTTGATTTTCTACAAAATTGTTGTTGCATGCTATAATATCAAGTTACAACAGCAATGCGTTTTTATGATGCAGTATATGCCGTATATGCACAGATGTCACAATATTTCATTACCTTAAGTCTTATAGGTTAATTTTGGTTATGTGAACATCTGCTA
>JARJDQ010000472.1:0-12859 GCA_030264215.1 Geostiba sp. GC000077 | reverse complement strand
GTCACATGCACGTCCGCGTCACACTCGGATTTTCCACAACGCTCCTGTGTGCCGCGGCGCGCCGTCGTCCTGACGTTATGTAACATTAAGTCGGCTAATGGCGCTGCCACCGCCATTTGTGCCGCCGCAATGGTTTGCATGACAAGCTCGATCTCGAGCGGAAAGAAAGAAAGAGTGAAGAGCGCGTTTTTCACTGCTCCGTTGCACAGATGAATAGCTGGCATTCCTGTCTGGAATCAAATCAAGAGTTTATTTACATTTTCCGCGCGCCGCGCTTGTGGAAGCTGCGCAGAGCGCAAATGTTGCATGGACATCGCACGTCATCCGCACGCAGCGTCCGTATCATTAGTTTAATTATACAAATGCCGCGCCGATATGCCTTTAATGCATGGATTACTGCCATGCCAATTTGTTGCGTCCAGATGCGCACGGCCCAGTGAAAGCTCGGCTTATTTGATTAACAGAACGCGAGCAATGCTAGATAAGAGGCGCAAGTTGTGCACTAATTAATTTTCGACGATTATTCGTGTGAATTAGAGCTTAGGTTAGAACTTCTTTTAGATACTTTTTCATACAATTAAATTCTCTCACATATTTCTCCGATGTAGCTTGTTTTGAGCTAGTTTACGGGGTGTTAATAAAAAAAACTTTACACAGGTGGATAATATAGAGGTGATCAAAAGAAGAAGAAAAGTCACAAATACTAAGGTCTCAATGGTTCTCGAGATATAGCAATTTGAATTTTTTTTTATCTGCCGATCGACATTCCTCTGCTGCCACCATAAATTCATGTAGGTTGACTACTTTCATCATTTTTGCACATGATGTTTGCGGTCTTGAGTTTATCCTTTGGGATCATAATACACCCCAAAAGGAGTCAATTCTATAAAAATTATTATAGTAAAAGTCTCATTGGCGGGAAAAAAATCTTTATAATTAAAAAAAAATTAAAAATATGGTTTAACCTAATGGACAATAAGATGATTTTTTTATGTGTACCTACTGTACGCGCAGTTCAAAATTTTTGTGGTTTGAACCCTTGAACGCAGTGGCGTACATGGAAATTGATATTTTTCACATATCAATTAATCATAAAGTGAGCTTTCATTCACTAGGGGACAAGAATCCCTACATGCGTAAACATTGAATCACAAATAACACCATTAATACCGTCGGGTGTGACATTGAAGGCACGCCGCTGGATAGGGCTGAATAGACAAAAGTATCATTCGAATCCGCTGGGGTACAGCCGTAACTAGCCCGAGTTTAGTCCTTCTTTTGTTGCGCGAACTGTAAACCTTCATTATTATTTAATTTATCCGGAACATTTCTAACGGTTCTCGCTTATGTCAATAAGTATAGGAAATTGATGCCTACTTATATTCCTGGATGACAACTTATCGATCACAAACGATTCGAAAGGAAGAGCTTTGCGAGGCGGCACCGAGCGCAATCGTTATTGTCCACTCGAGCGTTGCAACATGTTAAAGCGACGGCAATTAAATGTTATAATTTAAAACAATTTCCCAGCCGACGCAGGGTTTATGGCATAAAATAATTACATCGTCCGGCATAACTCCGCGCCGACGATGCCGATCGACATCTCAGCGCGCACACAATGAAAGCTGCTCCACAACGCAGAAAGGCTCGAAAGTCGAAACTCTCAGTGCTTAGCTTAGTCCACGTAATGGACGGCGGCGTGCAGAAAAATCTCGCGCGCTAGCACCGATGATGATGATGCACGATACGCGGCGGTCCGACGCAGGCATGTATGCGATTTGCCGAAACGATAACGCGCACAGCGGCCATCAACACGTACGCGCAAACGCTTTGTGCGATTGTCCCTCATGGCCTCATTGCCATCCCTAGATCGTTATTGAGTTATTAAAATAGCTGCAAATTAGCATGACTAGAAGGCACAGGGCATTGCGCAGCACTGACCACAGTCACATTCACAGCACGAGCGCGAGGGCAAAATATTGATGCTCATCCCGAAGCGATATCACACGTGCAAGATGCCTGCACGGATATGTAAATATCAAAAGCGGAGATAATGTAATTACACGGTGGCTATTAATCCATCAAGGCATCAAGATGCGTTCTGACCCGCACGCTGCCTCTTCTTGACGCTTTTCTTACTGAGGAAAAAATGACCTAGTCTTTAAGTTAGGTTAGGTCAGTGTTGGATGCGTTTCATTGTCTTGATCAGCATGCCAGTGCATATTCATTAAGCTTCTTTGTTGCTTTGTTAGGTCACATTCTAGTTAGTGCCTTAGGAAAATCAACCTCCACTTCTTCTTCTTCTTCTTCTTCTTAATCATCATCTTGGCGTTATGCAGTGCACACATGTGGATGACAGAAAGTGCGAAATGCAGCTGCTATTCAGCAATTCGATCGTGTGTCAAGTACGCTTAAGGCCGGACGGGTCAGGAACCACGTGAATCATAAAAAATATTACAATAAATCATTTTAAAGGAAATATGCAGAATTGCCGACATTAAGTTTCGGCTCAGAGAGGATTATCGAACGTGAGTCGCAGAAACTTCTTTGTTTATTGGGATTTATTTTGACATTTTTATGGCCCGTCCGGCCTTAAAGTTGTTGTCAAGACAAGTAAATTCTCCCTAAGAGATGTTTTTATTTCCTTAACCTGTTACAACCTATGTGTTTTTTTAAAGAAATCTACAGCCTCATAGCAATTAAATTAAGGCGAAAATCGTAACTTCTGTTATTTGTTTTAAATTTTAGAAAACATGAAATTTCCTTTACAGCTTCTCTTCTGCTGCCACCATAAATTCTTGAATGTTAAATTGACTATTTTCATAATATATCCTGCAGCTAAAAGTCTTGAGTCTAGACGCCACCCTTAATTCTATGCAGCACAAAATAAAACCGATTGCGATGCGATGAAGATGATCAGGTAGCCGGAGCATAAATCAAAACTGAAGGAATTTGCATTCCGCACCGCTGACCAATTATAACATGCGAATTGTTTAGGATGTTGTGATCGCAATCGTTTTGTGCAGACAAATTACAGGCATTACAGCCTATTGACGATGATAGGATGAAAATATTGCATTTTGATCATTGCAGTTGAAATCGACTGCATGTGCATGTCTTGTCGATACAATGCGCGCGGGGGGAAATGCCGATTTCTGCTTAACAACCTTGCTCGTGGCTTATATGGAAAATCCTTAAGTAGGATCTCGATGGCGATGGCGCATATAAATGGTGTGGGCGATTCTAACGCTGGACGCACACACAGTTTGCACACGCGGACGTACACACGGTTCGCATGATTCGTTTTGAATACATATTCCGCGCCGACTGAATTGTGTGCGCCGCCGTGCACCGAGGCCACTGACCATGCCCCGTCTCATTAAAAGCCATCTTACGTTTTCAGGTTCCGAGGTTCCGAGGTTCCCGTGCGGATTCTTTCGCCAGCGCACACATGTTCCCTGCCATTTCCCGCAAATGGCAAATGATACGCGCAAATATTCAAACTTCTCAGTTACTACGTCCAACGTAACAGGTATACAAATTGCCAGTTCCGCAGCAGCAGCGAACTTTTGTTTGACTGCTCGCAGAACGTGTTTATCTGTTTATTGAAACAATCCAAGCGAAATTAATCGCTGCCGCGACGATTGCACAATTGCATGTGGGCATGGATGACAAAATTTCGCGTGGGCTAGTGCGCGACAATTAACAGCGCCGCTGCCATTTGACCATGGAGCCGACACTTTCGATTCGAAAAAATTCGTTCCGTTGTCGGAGTGGTGCGCACTGCCATTCATTCTCAATGACTGTCTGGACGGCGCTGTGTTTTGTGCAATCGTTCATAAATTTCGCCAAAGACAAATAGACGTGTAAACAATGCCCGCGCGGCATTCGTTGAACACACACACACGCACAAGAACCGTTAGTGTTCTTCTCCCTGAAGTGGCAAAGCAGCAAGTTTTTGCGCGCCGAGGTCGCGGCGACGAAAAACGAAACTAATCAATATTCTTTAAGGGTCACTCTGAGCTGTCATTCCAACGCATCTTAACTGTTTATACGCGCCCGCTCCTGCTTAACATTCCAGGCGTATCATCTTTTGTTAACGCAGCGATGAAGTTGGCTTCTTGTCTTTGCACGAAAATGACTCATAGCCTCATCGGAACAACATTTTGTTAATCAAATTGATTATACAATACCACAGACTTCTCTCAATGTACATTCTAACGTTTCTCATTTGATTGACTGAATCGCAATGAGAAAATTTAATTCATACCTCAAAACCACAAGAAAACAGTTTTGATATTGCTACAACCTCACTTCACTAACTTCCGAAACGGTATCAAGATATTAACCACATGTTCATGCATGGAGGAAGTCTATATGTTTTTAGCTTTGTTCTTTTTGTGCTTAATTTCATTACAAGCGTGTGCATATTCAAGAATGTGCTCTCAAAAAGTGAAAAATTTGTTCGAGCTGAATAATTTGAATTTATTTACTGTAAATTTCCGGCAGTTACTTCACCTCTAAGGCGCACAGCCCATCAAATCGACGCGCGACGGGATAAACTGTGTGCGGACCACGTACGACGCGGATAACAGCACAAATTGCTGTTATTACATTGGCTCTTGGCGATTTTTCCAGCGTGGATTTATTTTGCCAACGCAAATAGACGATTTCGCAGAGCGGCGATAGCGAATTAAAACGCTTTCGCTGTTTTTCTGATTGGCGATCGGAGAAAAGTGAAAAAGACTGTTGTGCGAATCCTTCCAACTCTTCTCTGATTATGCAACATAGATCTAGAATAAATTGAATTACGAAACTGACGTTTTCTGACGTTCTCTACGACAACTTTTAAGATTGCACTTTAAACTCCTTTTTCTTCATTTGAAAGCATCTCTTGAAGACCAATTCAATTTTGATGTATACAGGGTGTTTATGGTCTTCAGTTTATCCTCCTTCTAGTATACATCAAAAAAAGTCAATAATCCAAAAATTTTCATAATAAAAGTCGTAAGTAAAATTTTTTTTACATTTTAATATTTCAAAAATTGATTTACGGTTTAAGTGTATATCCTTTTAGGGAACGATAGTACACCTCAAAAAAAGTCTTTAAACCAAAATTGTCTTACGAGAACGTCCTCTCATTGGTGAGATAATAATCTTTATTATTAATTGATAATTTTGAAAGATTAAGAAAAGTATAATCTCGTCAATGAAAATAATTTTAGGGTTTTTGACTTCTTTTCAAGTAAACATCCTGTATCTGACTCATACGTCTACTTTCGTGGTTCCAAAAATCTTCTACTTTACTCTATCATTGACAACATTTCACAAGTCATTATCATACAGATATTAATCTCTGGCAACATTTTAATTTGTCTGAAAAAAAGTAGTGTCTCCAGCTTTTGCTCAAATGCTCTTTCCACCTTAGACAAACTATACTACTATTCTAAGCATGTTGTAATAATCTTGTAATAATAGTCCTTTCTGGAGGCCTGGTGCTGATTTTTGTCCTCGAGGCAATGAAATTGGCTTATTGAATATTATCATATTATCATTATCCGTGCCTTATTGGTATAATTAGATGCACAGGAACCCTTTGTGCGGTTGACCCGTGAACTCCACCTGGACCACAACGGAGGACTCCGGCGAAGTCGTGCGCGAGCAATATCTGTTTCGGTTTGGGCCGCGGCGACGCGAAGTGGCCGCATGTGTTAACATCATCGACATTTCACATGCATCGACGGGCCGCGCGAACGGAAAAACGAGTGGCAATAAAAAAATCCTAACTGTATTCGTCTCGGGCGCTCGCCGTAGAGGATGTGCTTTGTGCGGTTCGTGGGATGCACAAGAGCGCAAATAACAAGCCGTCGATAAAAACGCGCATCCCAAATGCCACAAACCGGCGAACAGAAAGCACAACACAACAAGAGTAACAAACGCGCACGGAAGAAATAATAGCTGGTACGCGATGCAACGGCGTGGCGTGTATTTGGATTTGTTTGGACTGTTTAGATCGCGGATGGGGGCCCGCCGCTTATTATTTACACGCAAAGAATTACATAATTCTCCCCTGGGTGCTGGGTTCAAGTGCATGTGCAGGCCGCGCGGCACGCACGCCGGCAAGGTTGGATAATTGAAAAAGTACACAGGCGCGGAGGCCTAGGCCTAGGCGAGGAGGCGTTGCGAAAATTAAAATGTTCATATGGAAGCAGACCCACACCGTTGCCCTTGCCCATACAAGTTTGGCGATGCACGGCCGGTGCTGATCTGGAAAAATCACAGCGCCATCATCCAACTAGTCAACTACCTTGTATGTGCTCTGTACAGTACATCCTGGGTACACCTCAGGTATACTCTTGATTTCTAACGGACAAATAATAATACACATTCTGATGGCTGTTCAGGCTGGCATTCTCTTCGATTTGTGGTTTTCGCTCCAGACATCTCGCTGAAGGCTTGTATGGTAACATGCCACACCACTCAGAGCCAGTAACCAGGGACCAGGGAGTACTGGCGCATGTGTTCTGTGTTCTCTTCTTGTTGGTGTTGTTGGGCAATTTGCAACACGTGTCGCTTGGAGCAGCGAAGCAAGTAAGAGGAGAAGCAGTTCGAATTCGATTTTACTGTTATCATCATGCCTCGCATGGGTATGGTCAAAGCGGGTTCTGACCTAGGTGTAACTCAGGTTAATATTTTACAAGTTTGTACGGTTTATGGAGATTTGTGGGCGTCGCACCACGGTTTTGATTCTTTCCGCCTTAGCCTCCGCCACACTTCGGCTCCCCCTTGAGGTTGCGATAGCAATTAGACATCTTTATGTATTGCGTTTCGTGCGTTTCGTGCGCGAATCCAATTAAATCCGCCAATGGCCAATCGATTTGCTGGCGCACGTCGTGCAGAACAGCCAAGGCATAACGACGAACAAAAATATGATGAAAATAAAATGAGGCATGTTTGCTCCGGTGCCAGCGAGTTATGGCTTCCGACGACAACGTCCACAACGCGCCGGATGCACACCGACGACGCACGTAAGGTACTTCCGGTTGGAAGGTCCAAGTCGGAGACACTTGCTGGCGTCTGGGTTGAACAGTCACAATGGTCATCATTTGCATCACGAGATTGATTTCGATTGGCAGCTATGTTTCTCGTGGAAGCGCATGTAGGATTCTTGCGAAACTCGGCGCATCCTTGAACTTTGCGCTGCACGCGGTGGGACTTTGTTGCTGCGCGTTGTAAATCAAAATGTGCATCTCTCTCGGCCCGTAGATGGTCCGCATGGCTGAGCTTCGCGCGTTCGCGCATACGAATGGGAATGTGAAATGTGAAAAACCGTAAATGAACAGTGAAAACGGTACGGAGCCACAAAGAATTCAAGCGTGGAGTTGGAGTGCGTCGCTGAAACACAGCCTCCGAGATAAAAGTAATGTCATAATATCCCAAGCCAGGCCAGAAGCATCAGTCTTGTTAAGATTAGCCCGAGGAAGAACAAGAAATGGGACCTTTTTAATGCCAAAAAGGACCAAAACTCGAGACCTGCATCGCAAGTAGCGCATTTTTCTGTACCACTGCTGCATTCATTATTTTAAGTGTGCAAAGTCGTAAAAAATTAAGTCAGCAAGTCATAAAAACACTGATTTCATCCCGGGTTTTAATTGCCTCCGGTGCTTACAATTCGGTGATTTTATTGCCAGGAGTCCTCAAGCGACCATACGAGGTTCGAGTCCGATTTGGATTCGGAACCTTAATTTAATTATCGTTCAGTTGGAAACTAAACGATTCAATCACTGAAGCATAGGTTTGTGCGCGGTAGTAATTAAATATTAAACCATTTCAATGCGTGTCAGATATTGTTGGTATTGTGCTCGTTCTCACGCGGGCATGCTGCTGAACAATCGCGCACTGTTAATTTATTTAATTAATTTGAAACCATTTCCATGTAAATGTAGTTTAGGATAATACCAACCGAAGACGTATCCGAGTAATGTGCGAAAGTTCAACAAACTTTGCACTCCATATCCTGCTGTGGAATCCATGTTGTAAGTATAATATATCAATTTTCGGTGCGAAATTGCTATGCATACAAGTTAATTCACTCTTCTTGGTATGCCATATATGTATGATATACAAGGGAGGTTGCTATTTGGCAAGTGTCAAGAATAAAAAATAAATTGGAATAAGGAGCGGAATAAATCGTCGTGATTAAGCCCATGGACCCTGGATTAAGGTGCATAACTCACACTCGGGTATTTCGTTTGTGGGCGCCGCCGCATCAACGTGAGGTGAATGTTACGAATTGTCTGAGCAGAGGAGGTGTATCGTTTTTGGGTGACGTCGCGTGGGCATCGAAAAATAATGCGAACAGTGGTTATTTATTTTCGCTTTCTCTGTCGGCCAACACGTTTTTGTTCGGGTCAGCCGAGACCTTAATTAGACCCAAGAACCACCACGCTAATTGAAACAACGGGTTGGGAGTGTTCCAAACAAAAGAGATTTGATGGGGGAACCAAATTTTCCAAGAGGACCCTTAACCTGTTGCGGGGGCTAAGTTTAATTCTTAAACCACAACGATGTGAAGGATGGATTCGGAAGATCTCAAACTGAATCAAAGAAAGTCCAAGGCTGCGAAGAATTCTTCCGATTCTCATACCTTGATTAGCCTCCCAAGTTCAACGATGAGCTTAACTAATTGAAAGAACGGTTTGGGAGGGTTCATCACCACAAGAGGTTGTTGAGGGAACCAGATTTTTGAAGTGGGCCCTTAACCTGCGAGTGCTAGGTTTTAATTTTTAAACCGAAACAAAGGATTGGATAGATTCGGAAGATCTCAACAGAGATCTAAGAAAGTCTAAGTTGCAAAGAATCCAAGCCAGACTTTCGAAGAGGGTCCTTAACCTGCGGGAGCTAGGTTTTTATTTTTAGACCGAAACGATGCAATGGATTCGAAAGATCTCAACAGAGATCAAAGAAAGTGTGAATTTGCGGAGAATTGTTCCGATTCTTATACATTGATTAGCCTCCCAAATTCAATTTCAACAATTTCAACTAATTGAAACAACGGCTTAGGAGTGTTGATTACAACAAGTGGTTGTTAAGGGAAGCAGATTTTCGAAGAGGACCCTTAACCTGCTGGTGCTGGGTATTCGTTTTGAAACCAAAACGATGTAATGGATGGATTCGAAATCAAAAATCTCGAAATCAAAAAAAGTCGAAAGTCGCGAAGAATTGTCCTGATTCTCATACCTTGATTAGCCTCCCAAGTTCAACGATGAACTTCACTAATTGAAACAACGCCTTAATATGAGTGATGATTATAACAAGAGGTTGTTAAGGGAACCAGATTTTCGAAGAGAGTCCTTAACCTGCGGGATCTAAGGTTTTAATTTTTAAACCAAAAGGATGTACTGGATGTGGATTCGGAAGATTTCCACAGAGATCAAAGAAAGTCTGGAAGAATAGTTGCCGTTCCGATTGGCACCCAATCAGAAGGAGAGCAAAACCAACAGAAGAAAACGAATGGGTTTTGTGTACGGATGCATGCATAATTCGGCGCGTCCTAAATTCCTGCCATCCATCCCATCCTTCCGTGGGGGGCACCCGCTAACGAACGCGTGGCATCCTTTGTTGGCCGTTACGCTTTGTGCGCGTTTTTCTTGCCGCCGGTAAGTTATGCGCGAGCATTGTTTCATTTATTTGTTGGCATTGCATTCGGAACAAGAGCACAACAACACCAATCTCGTGGGGGCAGCCTCAACCTGTTGCAACGTGCGGGTAGCGTCCCTGCGGCATGGACATCGGGTCGCGCATGTTCTCTCACTTATTCGGGTTACGCTCGTGCAATTCCGACGCGAGATGCAAATGCCATTCATTAATGCAAAACGACGAAAGCGAGGGGCAAACATTTCTATAAATGGTCAGCGGCCGCACTGCGGGCACTCGCGAGGTGTTGTAAGATAATAAATCTCGCGCGGTAATTACGCCTCACTTGTTCCGAACGCTGCACTCCTAAGCTAAGCGCCTGCAATCATAACTAAGGCAGATGAAGCGGAGAATCATCCGCCGCCGCCTTGGATACCCGAGATGCACGCTCCAGAAATGGGCACGCATGCTAAACATTGCAATTGGATCCGCGCGCATTTTTCGAAATATTAATTAGTTATTAATTAATGTGGCAAGCGCACGTTTGCGAAGTGATTACCAAGTTTAACGCTTGTAAAATTCGCATCGTAAACTCGACGCAGGATTATACTATTTTAGCCTATTACAAGCTCATTCAGAACAGAGAGTACATTACATGCTAGCTGCTTTACTAGTACATTATTTCTGCCGGTGTGAGTCCCGAAAGTCTCCTCTTGCGGCGGCGGCAGCGCAAAATGTGTGAAATTCATGCTGCAGCTCATGATTACAGTTACTCCTTGCACGCCGTCAGCGTCGGAGTATACATATTATCAATTTTTACATTTGACACAATTGTTGCGCGATGCGCTAATATACGACGTTAATATACTTGGCCCCTTGACTGGAATGACCTTTGATACCCAAGAGTCATGAGTGGATAACAAGCGGGAATTCACACAGGACGGTGTGATTACAATTGATTACAATGGATTTGGCCGGAGGGATCATGGCCTCTCTTATCTTTTAGCATCAAATTGCACATATGAATGTGTGAATGAAGAAAGAGGAAGAGCGGGTCAACAAACCACTCTTCACAGTCTTCACGCTTGGCAACAAAATGTTGGAAGTTAGACGCATTGTGAATTAGTCACGGATGACGTAGCGGAAGAGGACACCTGTGCAATATGTAATCATAAATGAACTTCAGGAACTTGAATTCAAAGTCAAGGAGTACATAACCTCAATTCTACATTTTAATGATGTCACAGTCGCTTTAGAATGTGGTGCTTGTTGTGGGCCCTGTACCTGTTAGATATGAAAGTGTTGCATGGTGTACGCGATCGCCGTAAATAACGCCCGAAAAGGCCGGAGGGAAATTCTAACACATGCCGTCTATCGTTATGGTAATCTTAATCGGTCCGGAAAGATGCACTTGGTCTTGGTTCGCGCCGCGCGCGCCGTTTGAGAAATGAGAAGGCCGCGACGTGACGAATTTCACTTTCCACTTTCGTTGCACGCACACGCCACGAAATCCGTTCCGATATCAGTCTCATAATCCATTCGAGCACATGCAACGGCCACACGAGATTGATACGATTCTCATTTTTTCAGATCACAGATATTAACAATCTGGTCATTGATCTAGCTGCAGTCTACCGCAGACCATATTGTACAGAATTCTTTAAAGGTACAAACTTTTGCTTTCTTCCAGTTTATACATCATAAGATTAGTTATATGATCTTCACTGCAAACGAAGCATAACGACACGAACATTCCGCGCCTCAGCGACAAACGTAAACGCAAAAAAAGCATAAAAAAAGCGTATACTCACAGTCGAGTGAAGACATATCCAAACGACCAAAGGAAGAATTATCTTCATTTTAGCTGAAACAAAAAAATAACAAGACATAAATCCAGCCGTCCAGTCATACACATGCAGAAAAAATGGAGAAAAAACAAAAGCAAGCAAAAAATATTAGTAGTACCAACATACGTATTGGGAAGGAAAAAATAACTTGATGTTGTCGCGGCGTCGTTATTCAAGTTCGATAAAATCATACTCTGCGCACATAAATGGCAATGAATCTAGATCGAATCGATTTAATTAGATCATCAACTTGGAGCTCGCAAGCCGAAAGAATTGCGCATGCGCATAGTGGCCAAACAGGATTCTTCCTGCCGTTACGGATTCGTAAATCTGTCTCGCATGGAGCGAAATTAAGTGGAGCATTTAATTAATAATTAGTACGCAAAGGCAAAGTATTCCGCGTTAAAGTCGTCTGCCGCTGGTTAATTAATATGTTATAGCGGAAGCCAGCAATAATTTGCGAATAGCCCGATGCGGGATGAAAACGAAATGATTTTTTTCGTTTCTTATTAATTTGCTCGATTTACGACGACGTGCAATTTGGATGACTTGGTAGTGTGACTAAAAATTATTGCTTCTGTTTTTTGTGCACTGGAGGCTTGCTTTAAACGATGTTTATTCTATTATGACTTGGCGCGAGCTATTAATTAAGCTAAACGTTTGCTGATGGTCAATTTAATTTAGCTATTTGCCGGTTTAAAAAACCGTTATAACACGTGCTTTATTAAACATTTTGAATAAGATTTACTTAATTTTTTTTGTTGAAATAAAAACTGTTAGACAAAGATGCAAACAAGATATCCATTGGACGTTTGTTATTTCCATTCTCTACTATTATGTTCTACTATTATATGTATCATTCATTATTTTAATGATTGGCACTATGAGTTTAAGATAGCATAAACCGAACAATCTAATTGCTAACTGCTAACTAGGTTTAACGAAAAGTAACAGTTTCAACTTTCTTCTGACATTTCTAATACTTTTGCTCATGCGCATATTCATATTCAGAGATTGCACGAATCTTTGATTTCCTTTCTAGACTTTAGACTAGTTGTATTTAGATTTTTAGAGTTTAAAGTTTTTTTGATTGTGATCCCTCTCACATCAATTTATCACACTTTTATGTTTTGAAAATAAAGTAGCAATTAAAATTTTAAAGTTGTGCAAAAATATGATTCATGTCTGACAAACATTGTAGATACCGTATATTCTAAATATTTAAATGATTTATTCTAGAATATAAATTGATAAACTCTGTGTGGATATGCAAATTGTCAAAGGATCACGCAACTGGTTTATTTTTGGCGATGATGATGACACACACTAGTATTGAATGTTGACTGTATCCTCGTGATGTCCGATCGCAGATCTTA